>SADC01000855.1:0-223776 GCA_004194705.1 Ditylenchus dipsaci | reverse complement strand
GTCTGGAAATTATTAAGTTTATTGATTGATACTATAAAGAGTAAATCAGCGGTATTTTATATTGCGGGTAAGCTTGTATTACGGGCAAAAAGTTACCTTTAGCTGCGAGTAACTTTACGGGGTATTTTACCAGATACTCAGGGTATTTATTATCCTATTGGTTGTTGGTGAACTTACTGGCAGCTGCGGGTAACTTACCGTAACTCTGGCTTAGGCTTCTGTCTTAGGCTTATCTTACCGGCTTTGATAGGCTGCAAAATATTCTACTTGTAGAATAAAATAAAAATGATCGGCAGACACCGGATACCTACCATATTTGAAACTAGGTCCGTATCCTAGCAATAACAAAAAGTCTTAATAAAACATAAATTCAGCAAGCCCTACAAGTGCTGGAGAAAGCCAAAAGAGATGAGGACCTGCACAACATTCCCTGCAATCTGCAGAAAATTCCCGGCAAAATCTACTATTTGTACAAAAAGGTGGAAAGCGGAGACCGCTACTTTTCCATGATTTCGCCTGAAGAGTGGGGTGACATGGGCAAGGACAAGTGTTTAGGAGAGTACAGACTGGAGGCAGATAGAAGCTGGACCTCTGAGGATGAGATGTCTAAGATGCAGTTGAGACAGAGACAGTGCAACAGAATGGTCCTTGGCAACAAGGCCATGATCGACTTTGGAGAATGAGCTCTAATTAAAAAATTGAAACATATTGTATTTAGTGATTTCAGCCTATTATATTTCCTGTAATAGAAGACCCGGGTCTTTTATTTAAAAATCTTAAAAAGTATGATGTTAGCTTCAAGTTTTTTCGGTGCTCACCCAAAATAAAAAAGCGATATCGGAAGAGTTTGTTATAGTTAAGAAAAAACCATACAAAATGTTTTAACAGAGAAGGCTCAACTATTAGCAGAAATACGGCAAATTTATATTAGAGACTGTGATTAGAAAAATATTTATACATAAAATAAAATTAAATTAAAATGATTTATTGTTTACTTGCAATTTCGAGTGAAAAGAATGAAAAATGCTAAATGAAATAGTTAGTACCCTTTTGGGCAAAACTGATATAGAACATAGACATCACATTACAAGGGGAGGGTCGCCTTACTGGCAATACCTTCATGAACATATTCGTGTAAGTCGCGTAGGCGCCGGTTCGGCGCCGAGTAAAATTCAGTAATTTTTAGGCGCCAGGTCTGTTGCCGGCTCCAGTACTCGGCGCTAGACGCAAAATATTCTTTTAAATGGCATTCCCACGCTAATAAGTCCGATTCGAGCGTTTGGATTCCCGGGCACCAGTTTTTCTTATGAATACAGAATCAATTTGAATTTCGACGACAAAAACACTAAAAACTGTCGAAATGACTTAAATTAATTTTGTCTCCATGTGAAAAACTGGTGCCCGGAATTCATATATTTGATATTGGACTTAAATTTTTAGATTTAAAAGACTTCGCCCTTTAATAACCGGAATCACAAAACTACTTTACTTTCAAAGGTAACTAAAAAAACAAATTTACAAAAGTTGGGCACGGAAAAAAATTCAAAAAACAATGCCCAAAAGTGCAGCCTGGCACTTTGTAAATTAAAATTGATACTCGTCTCAAAGAAAACGCTGCATTAAGACGTGTGATAGCTAAAAATGCAGCTAAGAAGTTTCTCTACAGCTTAATATTGGGCTTTTATTGACTTGGTAGCGAAACATTTAAAAAAAATCAGAGATCTGTCCAAAACATTTACCTGAAACCTTGAAACTTTTAATTTATACTAATATAGAAATAATTTCTGAATTCATTTGTTCAATATTGGAAAGTGTAGCTAGGAAGTTGTTCTGCACCTTAATGTTGACTTTTTCGCTGATTTGGTAAAAAAAAATCAAGATTGTCACCGAAAAGTGAAATTTTTTATGAAAAACCTATGACCTTGAGGCTTAAAATTGATGCTCGTCGCTGGAGACTTAATGAATTGAACCGCTTTATAGCTCAAAAGGCAGTTAAGAAGTTTTTTCTCAACGTAAGGTGGAAATTTCATCGACTTCGTCTTTGAAAACGCCAAAAAAGTGATTAAAGTAAAACGTGACGAGAGACTGACAAACATAGTTCAAATAATATATAGAGATAACTGATGATATGTTTCAGCACGTCCTACTATGGGCTGGCCCATCCTATGCCTAAGCCTTTGACTGAGTCAAAAGCCTAATGTTTCAGCAGGCGGACAAGAAGATTATAACAAGGGAACCCTTTGAACTGTCTACTGCAACCCTCCCATATTTTTCGTCTGTCTTAGTGCATATGCAATATATATGGTCTTTCCATAGAGGTTCATAGAGGCAAATGACATACCATTAGATGCCCAGACAAAAGACCTTCCTATAAGCATAAAAGAAAATACTGAGATGTATTAACTCACTGCTCAACAGCCTGAAGAAAAAACCACCCATTTTTCAAAAAGTCGCTGTGAGAATTGAGATAATTAAGGGCATTGCACTCATGTTCGGTGGTGCGATTTAGCAATAATCGTGCTCAGCAGGTCCTAAAACCCCAGATAGTCTAACGTTACAGTCGGGATTCTCGTATTAAATCTTGACTTTTTTCTTGGTTACTGCGCTTTTTTCGAATACTCCTTAAAATGGTCTTCTAGATTCACAGCTCTAGTGGTATTAAAGTATTTTGAGTTCATTCACACCTAGTTCTTCCCGACAAATGTACCCCTGTTACAAGTAAAAAAGTATACCTAAGCAAATATGGTTAGAACTTACAAATTCACAAACGAACAGTTCAAAAAACGTCTATCCATTTTTGTAACAATTTTATTCCGTTTCTTGATTTTTGTGTAACTAAAATTTCCAACTTAATTATTGGTTCGTTGTTCCTGCAGTGGTCATCATTATTTATTCCTAGGCAGTTTGTTTGTCACTTGATTGACACCTAGTGTAGTAGCAACACAGATAGAGCTGGTGATAAGGTAAGGTATGGCTATGCATGAAAGTATATGGTGGTGCACTCCAACAGTCCCAGCTGCTGCTGTCTCTGCTCTCAAGGAGCCACTGTTGCTTTTATAATTGATAGGCCCTACCTTCTCCTTACAAAATGCACCAACCTCCTCGGCCATTATTCACCCGACTTTTTGTGACCCACAAACCAGTGGTTCTGCTGGCATCAAAAAAATATTTTGTTCTACCATGTCGAGGCTGTTCTTCGGCCTGCTTCTTAACTGTATTATTTGGCTGGTTTGATCTCGGCCAAGTCGGTGGATGACTATGGCGATGGAAAACCTTTTCATTTAAAATTGACCGAGGCTGAGTTGCGAGGGATTGAAACTGGTCAAAGATTGGACTATGAATATTCGGAGGATGTGGGCCAGTTTGTGGGTGAATTTTTTCACGACAGCAAGTCACAGTTAATAGTTGACCTGGACTTGTTTCGAGAGATTTGGACTGAGATCAACAAAATGAAGGAGTCGGCTATTGATGGCGATGTGGACTATGTTCAGGCAAGGACGTTTTTGGAAATTTGAAAGATAAATGCAAATAGTTGGGTCTTCTCACAACGAATTTTCGGTAGAGGAAAGTTTTTAGCGATTTTTTCATAGTTAACGTATCGAAAATTTGCTGATTTCGTACTAATCTACGCTTTTTCATTTTTTTAATTCTGATGTGCATTTCGGCTTTTTCGTCGAATTTTGACATAGAATTCTCAGGCTTAGGCCCAGCATAGGTCAGCATATGTTAGGGAAAACTAAAAAAATCTTGAAACGTTGACTATGAAAAAATCGCTGAAACGTTAAAGGGGTTACATCTGCTCCCGCATGGAAATCGTTTAAATTCAAATAAAACACATTTGAAGGTTGCTGGTTCAATTCCCGCTGGCTGCACAATATTTTTTTGATATTTTTAGTGATTGAGGCAAATGCCATGTGTTCTAAGAGCTAAAAATTAGCAATTTATTGTTTGGAATCGTTTATTGTCATTTTTGGCAGTAACTGCGTTAATTTCAGGATTTAATGCAAATCACCTTCGAAAAAAGATTAAAATTAACATAGCTTTTCTCTTCTGTCGATAATTTCTTGGACTCAGAACTGCACAGAGGATCTGGTAGAAGTATTTTTTATATCATAATCACTTCAGTGACTGGGCAGCTTGACAAGGTGGATCTAGCAAAGAAAATATATGAAGATCGAAAAAACATTGATTGTTTTTACCTAGGTTTGGGCTGTAACTTAGCTCAAATAGTTGTGCACGCCTGCGCTGATGTTTTCGTTGTGTTACTAAGAGCCTGAGGATTATTTCGATACCAAACTTGTAAATAAAATATGAATAAATAAAGTGTGCAGCCAGCGGGATTTGAACCAGAACCTTAAAATTTGTTTAATTTGAATTTAAACGATTTCCATGTGGGACCAGATACGGACAGTAGATATTCTTCATCCTGCTTCTTAACACATCAGATTTTTTGCCCATAATAGTTATTGACTACTTACTCTTTTCAGACAGTAGTAGAATTTTTTAAACCACTTGAAAACTACGACATCTCAGCACCCTGCTTGGCCGATTTAACTCACTTTCTGTGGACCACCTACAACTATGCCAAAACAGCCAAAGCAGCTAGTAATTGCGGGATTGTGGATGCAAAGCCAAGTTCAAAACTGATTTCCGACAGTATCAATGGATTTTTGATGGTTTAAATTAGATGGTTTAATTTTTTTACAATCATACAAAACCTACAGTTGTGGATGCAATGGGCAAAATTCCAGCAGCTTTGGTTAGTGGAAATAATTTGTGGACTGGCTCCTGGCAGACTTGTCGCAAGATTTCGGCTATTAAAAACCAGCAAGGGTGGGTGATGACTATTTTTGCCTACTGTTTCTACCAACCTACCAACTGTGTATCGGGTGTTTCACTAGCCATTTTTTTCCAACTCTATAGCTGATTTTATCCAACTTTATTGACCAATTATTTTCACAAACTGTCTAGACTGCCAATAAGTACAGCTGGACGATTGTATAACTTTTAGACAGCTGTGGAATGGTCAGTATTGCATGGCAAGATTCCAGCCTTACAATCGTTACAACCCCCTTAAAGCATTTGTGGCACCAAAAGTGGACCCCGCTGCAGTTTGCACGTAAGAATTTCCGTATATTGATTAGGTGATTTTTGTTAAAAAATTGCAATTTTTAGACAAAATATCAGCCACCTGTTTGAAGAGTGGTCAGAAGAAGACAGAAAATGTTTTGACTTGTTGCCATTATTGAATTTAGGACTTTGTATACCAGATACTTGCACCAATTATGATGCTGAAAGACTGATACAGTTTTGTGCGTTTTGTGCACAGTTTTGTGAAAAAATTGTTTCGACATTTTCGCAACCTATCACGACTCTCGCGTGATAGGGTATGGCCAAAATTTTTATAGTCCAAACGGTTACATCTTTAATTTTTTGTAGTAGTAACAAAAGAAATCTATAGATTTAACTGATTATTCAAGCAACAGTAAAAGCTAGAACAATTCTTTTTAAGCCAGTGAACATGTAGCTATAACTATAGCTAGCAAAAAAATTAAAGATATACCGTATAACTCTATTAAACGGGCACCCCTACAGTTAACGTTTTTCAATTTGCTTTGCTTTTTCAACCCAATATTGTTTATTTTTCGAAACGGACGACCACTCATTTTGTAGAGTTTGTGAAGCCCTACAAAATGAGTGGTCGTCCGTTTCGAAAATAAACAATATTGGGGTTTAAAAAGCAAAGCAAATTTGAAAAACGTTAACTGTAGGGGTGCCGTTTAATAGAGGTTATACGGTAACCGTTTTGGCTAGTGCTGCAGGCAGGACAAATTTCTGTTGGTTCCTTGAAAATCCTGTCCTGTTTCCTGTTAGCAAGGTACAGGATTCCTATTCGGTAAAAAAATCTGGTTTTAATAAAAATTGCACAATTTGCACAAAAACTTTTCTGAAATTTCAGATCCGTAATTTTCATTCCGGGAACTGGTAGACACAATCTCAAGTTCACCTCTCCCATAATTTTCTTAAAAAAATACTCCATACTCTCATCTTTAGTGTATAACTCAGCCGAAACAGCGCTAGGCAAAAAGCTAGTATGCAATGTGGATGTGCAATGCAGCAATGCCAAACCTGAAAACCAACTGTGGAATGACAGCCTATCTGTTTTTGTTCTGTAAGTTTATTGAGCTTAATGTAGAATATTAGCTAGTTCTTAGGTGCTTCATCTTGTTTATCCTCGGTCTTCTGTTCTTTGGTACCTGCTATGACCTTTATGTAGCACGTCCACTAGAAGCCGAGACTGAACACCAGCGAAACAAACAAAAAAGACATGAGTTGATCAAGCAATCCTTGAAAGCAGATACAGATTTAGAGGAAGATCATTCAGAAAAGGCTAGCAAAATTTCTTCGTCCATCAATCTTCAGCCTCAGGGTAAATTTCTTAATAAATTATGTTTTATGTAGAAGCTGGTTTTTTGATAAATTTTTTCGAAACTTCGATGTGGTGCACACAAATGTTCAGCTAAAAAGTTTTGAAAAAGTTGTAATGAATTACAGGTTTGTTTGTCACTCTTGTGATGATGTTTTCCGTGCCAAGGTTTTTTTCGCTTTGCTGGTTTTTGTACAAGGTTAGTTGAGAAATTGTTTTCTAGGAACCTTGAATACATAATGAGCACAAACACAGAAAGTGGTCAGATAAGATGTTTGCATGGCGCCAGGTTTCTGAGCATGTCCTGGATTATTTTCGGTGAGCGTAGAGATTCTTTGGCGCTAGTGCGATACAATCACCGCCTACCTAAAAAAAGATAGTGTCATATAACCAGGTCTTCAGGTCACACCTACTACTACATTTGCACCAGTTTGACAACAGGTTGTTGTATTATTTTAGAAAATTTGTGGACCACATGATTTCAGACAATCTTGTGCAGACTCTACACGAATTCCCCAAGTACTTTTACAACCAATTTGTGGTTCAAGCTCCTCTAGCTGTTGACTCTTTTTTCTTTTTAAGGTAGGAAGCATGAGAATTTTTGCTCGGACTTCTTTTTGAAATATTTTTAGTGGTCTTCTAACTTCCTACATTTCCTGGGCAAGTTGAAAAGAAATCAAATTCGGTTGACAGCTATCACTACCTGGATTGCCTACTTTTTCCGCCGATATTTGAGGTTGGTGCGATCTTTTAGTTTAACTAAGTGACTGGTATTGTCCGCCACGCCGGAAATAATATCGGCAAATTTTATATTTCAGGCCCTAAAAAGTTATATTGTCTTTATCATCATCCATATCCAAAATAAAATTCAACGAGTTACTCTTTAATAATTGTTTCCAGACTAACCCCAGTGTATGTTGTAATCATGCTGCTTTCTGTGACCCTGTCTCTGTACGTCTCGAAGGTCCTTTTTGGCGAGCCATTGACGCCAACCTATGCAAGAATAGTTGGTGGACCAACCTTCTTTACATCAATAACTTTGTGATGCAGGATGATGCGGTATTTGCTATTATTTTTTCTCTTGCTACAACTACTTACCTAGTCATTTAGTGCATGGGATGGACCTGGTACATGGCCAACGACTTCCAGCTTTATATGTTCGCCCCATACTCATAGTTCTGCTGCATAAGTATATTTTGTGCTGTAGCATAAAAATTTAGCTAATTTTTTATAGCTTCAGGTTCAAGCTGGGTGGTGTGCTTATCGGAATTTTGTTGCTAGTTCTCTCCTCAGCTTATAATCTGTACATAACTATTGTAAAGGGCTATCACCTGCTCCAATACTGACTTCTAGACTTCAAATGTAAGTTTTGTAAACCATAATTTGTTTCACTGAAATTCATTTCAATTCATTAACTTCTCATCTCGTGATGAGATGATCTGTGCTTACACAATTATGAAAAGCGCCAAGTAAACAAATTATGACTTAAATTTATTGAAAAAGTCCGTATTACAAGATTTTACTAGGAACAACAGGCGCCTATCGGCGCCTCTATCCTATTTTAAAATTTTAAAAATATCAATCCATCTCACATTCCCCTGATAACCCCTTTCTGTGTACCGCCGTCTCTCCTGGCTACCTTTTTCTGGGTACTCTTTTCCTGTCTTCAAAGTTCCCGCTCACTCTCCTCCTCTGATACTTTAGTGGTGGTTTGGGGGGTATCCAGGTAGTTAAGTCCCCATTCTGGTTGTTCCACGTGTTCGGGCTCGGTCCTGGTACGGTCCTGGTGTTCCGGCCCTATACTGGGGGCCCAGGCCCATCCTGCTGATTGAGGGCCATCACGTAGTTTAGGACCTATCCTGGTGGTTCGGACACCACCCGGTGGTTTGGGCCACATTCTGGTGGTTCGGGCCCGAACCCGGTTGTTGGGTGTGTTCACGTGATTCAGGCCCGACCCTGGTGGTTGGGGGCAACTTTCTTGTGGTTCGGGCCCCATACTGGTGCTTCGAGGGGGAGGGAGTGTGTGCCCACGTCACATGGACCCCACCCTGGTGGTTTGGCCTATCTGGTGGTGTGAGCCACATCCTGGCGATTCGGGTCCTGTCCTTTTGGTTGAGTTACTTGAGTCCCATCATGGTCTATGGGGGCTACCTACGTCGTTTGGGCCCCATCCTGATAGCTAATACCTAATCTGGTGTGTGAGTCATATCCTGGTGGTTCGAACCGGTCCTGATGGTCGGGTACTTTGCTGGTGGTTCAGGACTTATCCTGTGGTTCGGGCCCCATCTTGGTGGTTCGGGCCTCACCCTAAAGGTTTATTTGTGAGAAGCATGGGCTTAGGGTATTTAATGGGTTTTTTTTGAGAGTAGAGATGATGATTTGGCCTTTTGCGATTATGCGATTGCGATTATTTTGGTCTTAACCCGATGCGATTGCGATTGCGATTATTTGAAAAATTAAATGCGATTAATCGCAACGATTATCGCAAAAAAATTCAGGTGCGATTAATCGCGCGATTATGCGATTACTTTTGCTTTTAGCTCCTAGAAATCAAAACTTTTAACACTATGCACAAAAAAAAGCTTTATTTAAAGTAAACGTGGACATTTGCGACAACTATCAACAATAAGTACCTGTAGTTTAAGCATCTTCAGATTATTGTTGAGAAAATCAAGGATTTTTAGTCAAAATTTCGCGGGAATTTGAATTTTTTAGTCAGAAAATCACTTGGATCGCTCAGAATCCCACCCGAGAATGGTCAAAAGCACTTAAAAGCTGCTTTTTTGGGGGTGAACTTATTGCGAAAATTCTATTGCGCGCATCAGAATCACACTTTGGTCATCTCGATAGCTAAGAATCTCACCCTTAACCGCTCTGAACCACCCTTCAGACTTTTCAGAATACTTACATTCTGGTTTAGAACAGTTTAGGATGCTTTAAGGTGGTTGAGAATGGCTTAGAGTTAAATTCTCAGCGATTAAGCCGATTAAAGTGGGATACTGATGCGTGAAATCGAGTTTTCGCGAAAAATTGACTCCTTTTTAGTGAATCCTAAAAACATCTTCAATTGCTTCTGACCACTCTGGGTGAGATTTTGAGCGAGATAGTTATTTCTGATTAAAAAAATTTGCGATGAGAAAAGAGTATTTTTTGCGTAAGAAAAAAGTATTTTGCGGTGAGAAAAGTATTTTGCCGGAAGATCACATTACGGTGAGAAAAAATATTTGCAGTAATTTCCAAGTTTTTTGCGGTAAAAAAAGTTCCATCCATTACTAAAAGTAATTTTGCTGGTAAAATTTTTCAGTATGGCAAAATTTGCGATTAATCGTGCAATTTCTCAAATTGCGATTGCGATTTGCGATTATTTCAAAAGCATGCATGCGATTATGCGATGCGATTATTTTTTGCCAAATTTGGTGCGATTTGCGATTAATCGCAGGTGCGATTAATCGATCGTCATCATCTCTATATTGAGAGGACCGGAATTGAATCTGCGCCAACGAATAGTTTTCGTGTCGAACAAATGCCATCATTCCGCGAAATTTTTAAATTTCAAAGTAAAAGGTGTTCGATGAAAAATGGCTTTCATAAAAGTGGGCATATGCCCCTCTTGAAAACGCGTACTTTTAGACGATCTTTTTTTAAACTAAAGCTGACATTCTGAGGAACACGATGACTTACCCGCAAATAGTATTTCCCTTCTACGGCCTATTTTGGGCCTTCGAAGTCAAAAAGCGTTACCCGCACATGCCAAATGCTGTGACTTCATTTCATAAAAATAGGCAGATGCCCCTCTTAAAACGCTTATTTTTGGGCGCTCTTTTTTTTTCAAACGAAAGCTGACATTCTGGGGAACACGATGAATTTACCCGTAAAAAGGATTTTCCCTCTACGCTTCATTCTGGCCTTCGAAGTCAAAATAGCGTTTCAAAACACCCACAATCTCAGTCAATCGCCAGTCTCGGTTATCGCCATCACCTGGTCTCCTGGGTTTGGCTTTCAAGCGAGTTTAAGCTGTAAAAAGATATTCCGCAACCCATCCCTTTACTAAACATAATAAAGACAATTTGTCAGAAAAGACTAGACAGTCTTTATCAACATACAACTGATCGTTTGACATGAGTTGTAGCTGATTCATTCTACAAAGGATTTTAGAGTGCAGTTCTAGGAGACTACTGGGCTGATTTATATGTAGTGTTTTACCTTGGAGGTCTTAATCTAATTATAAAAAAAAATCTGCAGGTCAAACCATATATTCGTTGTGGTCCTTACATTATTGGCTGTTTGGTCGCATACGTGCTGCTCGAAAAAAAGCAAAACCCATTCAAACTATCTGTTGTAAGTTTGCCCGTACATATCTGCTATATTTTAACCAGTTACGATTTTCGTAGACTCAATGGATCCTCGGCTGGGCATTAACTCGATTCTGGCATCTACTCCGTCTTTGGGCTGTTTCACTAACCAACAAAACTGGCGAGATAAGTGACTGGTGGGCCGTACTTTACACACTAGCTGGAAGACCAGCGTTTGCTGTATGTCTTGGCTGGATCACCTTTGCTTGCGAGACCAACCACGGAAGTAAGAAATATTTCTACAAAAACCGGCTAATCTATCATAGCTTTATATTTACAGAAACAGTAAACTCTGTGCTAGGTCACAAGATGTTCATTCCACTGAGTAAATTGACTTTCTGTGCTTATCTGGTGCATCCGCTACTGCTCCAGCTCTATTATTTAAGCCGGCCAAACGCTTTTCACTTTACGCACTCTTTTCAATTGGTAAGGTGCAGTTTAAGTCCTTAATAAGTTTTCAATGCTGGTGTATTTGCTTGTCAGTATTTCAAACTATAACGGAGGTTATTTAACACTGGTAGGCTGTGCGCACCAAGCTGCGCGTTTTGTGCAGAATTTATGCTCAACAGGTAGGCTGAAAAAAATAGTAAATAAGACGGTTTCTACGGTAGTCTGAAGTTGTGCTACTAACGTTCTTCAACTTTCTCAGCCTCTCCCCTTTAGCAAATCCTTGATTGTGACACCGACACTCAGCGTAGTCGATTCACTTTTAAGCTGCTCAAAATTTGAACGTCACTGTCAAATTCCGCTAAAGAAAATAAGCACTTAAAAACTCAAAATTCATAATTTGAATGCTTCTGTTTTGAGCAGAATTCGAAATTTGATAATTACTTTTAAATATTGAAAGCAGTTTCAGATGTAAATCGATCACGCTGAGCACGAATCTAGCAGTGTCAGGATGAAGGATTTGCAAAAGGTCAAGGGAGTTGAAGAAGTTGATGATACAATTTCGGAGGCTGTTTTATCACTTAGAAGCAGTCCTCTTACGATTTTTTTTCAGCCATCGAGTTCAGCGTGAAATTCTGTACAAAACGTGCAGTCTGGTACGCGTGGGGTGCAAAACAGATAAATTTATATGAACCGATAAATTTTTCTGGCAGATAAAATTTTATCTGTCTTATATCCACAACCAATTATGGAAATTTTTTTGAAATTTCGACCCTACCGGAGTATACCCCCCCCCCCAAATGAAATTTTTTTAAAGTGTTTTAAACTATGTTTCAACATCTTCCTTTTCACACTAAATTGGCCCTTTTTTGGTCCTTTCCCACCCTAATATGGCCCTAAATCCCTTCAAAAATGGTCAAAATAGGTATATTTGGGTGGTCCCGAAACTCAATTTTTATTGACTAGAACACAAAAATAATGCCTTTTCGAGCTTCTGAGGCAATTTTAGGTCGATATAGTGTGTTGGAAACACTTTTAAAAAAATTTCATTTGGGGGGGGGTATACTCCGGTAGCGCCGAAATTTTTAATAGATTTTACATAGATATTTTTTGGAGCCCATCCGAAATGCGTGGGTCACTATATGTTTATCGTAAACTTCTTCAATCCGCAATTTTAGCGGTATCGGCATCAAGTTTATTAGTTCGTTGACGGAAGCCTACAATTTTATGGGCATTTGTTTCATCTTCTCAAGGAAGATGATAAATGATCAATGTTTTGTAATGTATGTTTGTGTGTAAAAAATTTTAAAGGACCATAGCCGTCGCCGACAGCGAGAATTTCACACGTTTGAATGCGCACGGACACTAGTTTTATCGCGAAAATACTCAAAAATATTTTTACTAAACTAATAATGAAATCATCAAAAAGCAAAGCAAATATTGTGAATCGAGCCCACTAGCAATTTAGACCGATTGACGCGCTTTACCACTGCACTAACAAGTAACTTGTTTGCCTTTTCCTATTTTAATATAAGTAACTTCATTTGAAAAACAACAAAAAAAAAGAAAGTGCCGCCGCACATTCAAACGTATAGAAATTCTCGTTGTCAGCGACGGCTATGGTCCTTTAAAACATAGTCTGTTAAAAAATTTAAAATTTTAACGCGAATTATGTTCTTCGGTCTCAATAATATTAAATACCGTAAAAAGTAGCCTTAATCGTAAAAAAAATTCAAGAAGATGCCCTTTTACAACTATTGAATTGCAGCTGCACATGTTTTTTTTGTTGCGGTGTTCATGTCGTATGCAGTGGCCCTAGTGTTCAGCCTGGCCTTTGAGATGCCAGTAATGCACGTGGACAAACTTCTCTTTGGAGTGTGTGCAGTGGACAAAAGGAGGCAGCAGCAGCCAGCCAGCAGTGACGGAATCATTGGTCAGCCTACTGGACAACCAAACAAGAAACGGCTGAGAGCAACCAAGAAAAAAAGAAAACACAACAGGGGTTGCAGCCAGCTAGCAACGGCAGCAACGAGGCAAACGAGAAACTATTGAAAGAATATAAGCCGAGTTTAATTAGTGAAGTTGACCAATAAAACATTTCTTTCGACCAGATTATATTTCAAGATTTGCATAGGGTTGCGATTGGGGTACTATTTAAATGGTGCAAAATAATAAATTAGTACTATTGCCTCTGCCTTATTTTGCCTTTTTCTTATCCACTTTTCGTCAATAAGTTATGCATATCTCATTTGGAAAGGAGATTCAGGCTATCTTTTGCATATTGAGTAGCCGATAAAGATACAAAAACAAAAAAGATTGAAGATAAGTTTCGTTTAGTACCTAAATAATACTATTTAGTATCCAAATCGCAACCCTACATTTGCATTATATATCTGATCAATTTACTTGAAGATATACGCGTTATCAAAAGTATCGTGTTAGATACTAGATTTCAAAGAATTTAAAAAAAATATAAAGATTAAATAAAAATCTGGTGTGATGCAAATTTCTGTGGAGTATTTTAAATTTTGCTATTTTTATTTTAGGCTTTTTACCAGGGTTGTGAAATTTACCGATAAAAATGTTTTTGCTGGTAATTTGCGTGTGCTATCATTTAACAAACTCTTATAAAAACTTCCAAGAGAGGGAAATACTTTATCTGTGGTCCATCCAGCTGGTTTGCCAATTTTAAGTCCGTAATTCAAACGGATTTGCGCACAGACTAACCTGTGAAAAAACGCTTAAAATTCTTCTTGTCCAGCTCTGGCAGAAAAAAAATGGTAGAATACTCGGCGCTAGTAGCGAATACCCCCCCCCCAAGCATCCGACCTTTAAAAATTGCTGTAACTACCCTTTCAAACAACAAGTTTAGGCTTAGCCCTTAGGCTTGGGGGTAGGTCAGCGTACGGAAGTTGTGACTAATGAAGAGTTTGCGCACATTTTCCGGGGTCTGGGACATAAATTTGGGTACTTTTTACTAAAGTAAAAAAGTGAAAATCGTTGGGGGAGGGGATGGGTATTCGCTACTAGCGTCGAATACTCTTAAATTTGAAACTAGGGAATTACTTCAGCTTCACTTCAGTTTTGTGTCGCTGCAATGCAAAAAGTTGAATATTTGCAGAAAAAAAACTTTCAAAAAAATGTTTTGTTGCCCCAAAAATAACATATTTCTGTGCACAATAATTGGTTTTGGTCAGGCAAACTTACTGGCTGATTATCCAATCTTATTTCTATGCTGAGCAGCCTCCACTTTCTGATGGTTTCCATATGCAAGCATACTATTAAATGTGCTTTTCCCGTCTTTCACATCCTAAACTCTTCAATGCCCTATTCTTACAGCTTTTCTCTCTTTCTCTCATGTTTTCTCTACTCCATCGCCAACCAAAGCGATAAAAGCAGCAGTAGAAAAAGGAAGAAACAAGAAAAAAATC
Organism: Ditylenchus dipsaci; assembly: GCA_004194705.1. NCBI lineage: Eukaryota > Metazoa > Nematoda > Chromadorea > Rhabditida > Anguinidae > Ditylenchus > Ditylenchus dipsaci. The sequence goes on along the minus strand of SADC01000855.1, from coordinate 209,179 downwards.
GACTCAACGATTTTTCGCAAAACACTAAGCAAAACAAGGAAACTTATAGACCAACAAAGACCCTTGTATACACTATACTCTCTGTTTCTCTATCGCAATGGAAGCCTTGCATAAAGGCAGGCAGCCATTCCCATCTCCCTTGCAGCCAAAAGAAGCCAATCAGCGAGCGACGAGCGACTTTTTGCTGCTGCTCTCCTCAAATGTGTCTCCAGCTGTCTGACGGTCTCTTCTAGGACTCCTTTCCCTCAGTCGTAACTGCCGCCGCCGCCGCTTGGTTGTTGTGAGCAGTAGGTGCTTGCCTTTTCTTTTGCTTGTGTGTGGGGCTCCTGCTGCTGCTACAGCCACAACTACCCCCCCCTCCCCAACACTAAGAGCAAGTCCTTCTCTCCCACCTATTGCAGTTTTCTGCCCCTCTTTTACAAACTAAAATAAACTACTAGTAGTAACTGACTGACCAGGGCAGCAGCAGCATTTTTGAGACGACCGTGTGCTGCTGCTCCCTTCTTCTTTCTCTTTTTTTCCTTTTGGGTATCTCATCCGAGTTGCCAGGAAGAACAGTCTTCTCCGGCTGAGCTGCCTTCATTTTTGGCGCCTTTTTGGAATCCAGATTGTAGATTGAGTTGGGTTGCGCTTGCGTGAACTTTGTTGATTTGTAGCAATATTTGACACAAGTCTCTTGACATTATTTTGCACTTTTGGTTTTTGGAGATAGTTCTTCATTTACAGGCCTGTAATGGCTTTTGCAAATAATTTCTTGCAGGAATCAGATCAGCCCATAGCAATGATGAATGAAACCTATGCATATTTACTTATCTACGCTTTTAATTCAAATTCATACACTAATAAGACGGGTTGGAATGCAGGTCCCAATTTGTCTGAAACGTGCAGATATTCCGGTTTCAAATTGCTTTGAAATGAGAGCGATGAGAAATTAGGCTTCTTATTGTATTTTACTGTTTACGTGTTTCCTTTGTCCAAGTTCTTTCGTATTCAAGAAAGAGGAGGGGGGTGGTTTGTATTTGTCCCCCTGTTGTTTTTTTGTTTTATTTTAGGCTTATGCCAGGGTGGGCCAACTTATGTTAGGACGGACTCAAACATGAGTCTAAAATATGTTTCTTTGTGCGTCAGGCCGCCTTAACACAATTTGTTGAAATTTTATCTTTTAGGGTATTCAGGTATCTTTTAGAGTACTTGTTTACCTAGCCCCCTGTGAAAAAAAAGTAGTATTGCAGATACTACTCCAAGTAGGAGTAGTATTTTAAATACTACTTTTTCAGTATTTTGAATACTACTTCTTTTCCTAACATACGTTGGCCTACCCTTACCTAAGCCTAAAAAAGAGTAGTATTTGAAATACTACTCTTTTTACACGCGGGGGGTTGCCGGTAAACAAGTACCCCCTTTAGGATTGATTTATTATAGCCTACAGCGCAAAAGGTCAGCATTTCGGTCAACAAGTTTTTTCCCAAAACCGTGTCTTCCATCTAAAAACATGAATATTGAAACCTGAGAAAAATAATTAATTTAGCGAATACCCTCTCCCCACCCCAACGATTTTTCCTTTTAAAACTTAAGTAAGGAGCACCCAAATTTATGTCATATATAAATTATTATCTCGGTTTAGTTTTTTGGCATTTTGTAAGGCACACAAGTTTGATTGATTTCAAATTTTACAATCAAGCATATTTAATGCGTGATTTCGTGTGTCATTCTAATACTTGTGCGACATCTTTTTTGTTTTCTTTTTTATTAGCTCAAAGCTAAATGGCCAAAAAGCAATTGACCTGAAGTGTCCCCACGCGTGTGTTCACTTTCTGTTGTTGTCTTGCAGCAGCAGTAGCTTCCCTTTCTCTCTCGCCTTTTTTGTTTTTTTCCGGCTGTCCACTCCAAAGAAAGAGAACCAAAGTTGGTTGTAGTAAATACACACACAAACTAGCCAGCAGCAGCCTCTTTTCAAAACTCAGCTGTTCCTACCAATTGCCTTGACCACCCATCTCAAGTTCTCATATTTAGTTTGTCGAACCCATTCAACTTTTCTCATAATTTTGAATATATATCTGCTGATTTTTACTGACTGGGTCAAAAATAAGGCCATTTTTTTGCTGTTCTGATTTGCCTCGAAAGGATTTCTTTGTGACTTCGTACCAATTATCTTGCAATCGTATTCTTAAACATATAAATTCATTGGCTCTATATGTGTTGGGGTTGCCCTCAAAAAACTGCCTTGGTCCCCTGTTGATTTTTACTTTCCCTTTTTATATATTTTACCTCATGTACTGCAGAGAAATTCGGCAGTTCGTCACAGCTATCTCTAGCATCATTGTTGAAAACCTTGTTATTTGTGATCTGTGAATTTTTTTGGAAACCTCTTTTCAAATTTTCTGTCTGATACTTAGTTATTGGTTTCTTTACATTTCGATTTCGGCTGAGGTCAAGTCATTCGTTTATGCACTTGTATTCTATTAACCCAAAATTTTTAGAACAATCACCCATTGTGGAACAGTTCTGCCACTAACCACACCTATCCACCTCGGCCATGGAGCGCCGAAAACTCATGCGTCCATTGGACGACTACATCCACTCCATCACCCAAACCCAAGAAGAAGTGTCCAAGAAGACTTACTTCTACAATTCTCTAAGGCATTTTTACCGCAAAAAGTGGGGTTGTCCCCTCAAAGTGCCTTCCATCCATGGAGTGGAGTTGGACCTTCATCTTCTCTATGAAACAGTCATCAGTTTGGGAGGCTGGTCCAAGGTGTCCAACCACGAGAGATGGCCTCAAGTGCTCCACAAATTGGGCATAGACGAGGACGTGCAAGTAGCTGAATATGCGGTCCGGATGCTGTACATGCGCTTCCTCGTCAAATATGAACAGGCTGAGACAGGCAATGATCCTGATGAGCACGACTCTGATCTGATGGGCAGCAGAAGTAGGATGAAAGGACATTTGTCAAATGCTTACTCGGAAGCGCCCACAAGTGTGCCCAAAACAGGTGGATAAATGAATTGCCCAAAACATTAGATAATTGGCTTTGATTCACTTGTTTTCATAATTGACACTGACATCAAAACTGACCCTGAAATATCAACTGACATTGAATAGTTAGTTATTATGTCAACTGACACTTCAGTGCCAGTTTGGATGTCAGTGTCAATTATAAAAACACTGCTTACTAGTAGGTGCTTTTGCCCTGGTATCCTTGCGATTTTTTTTCACAATTGTTCTTCAGTTTTTATTAGTAGAAAATTGGCAAGACCTCAAAGTATGAGGTTAAAAATTGTTTTATTAAAAACAGCTCTTCTAAAACAGAGCTGAAAATTCGCAAGACCTAGGTCAAACGTGAAACTCATTACAAAACCTTTAATTTTCAAAAACATTTATAATAATACCGTATTTTATCTATTAATTAGCCTTAGCTTTCAACCCCTCAAAAATCGGCAAACTCGAAGGTCAATCTCGAGATTTTCGTATTAAATTGCATTACGAGTATGTTTTAGGAGGCATGTCGCAGGAGTCGTCCGGCCCTGAATACAACAAAATACTGAAGTCGTTGTTGAGCGGGCTGCCAAATGAAGTAGACTTTGCCGTCAATGTGTGTTCCCTGCTCTCCAATCCTGGTCCTTACTTGCTCAAGCTGGGAGACTGCACACAACTAATGACGGCTTTGGTTGCACATTGCTGCATCTTCAATGATGGTAAGCCTAAGAAACTTTCTTACTTTTTGGGTGAGGCGTCTCCACCTAACCTAGACAGGTTTTGGAGTCATTATAATATAATAAGTGTATAAAATTCTTGATGGATTATCAAAAATAAAATAAAAAAATTTGCGCGCTTGACAGTGAACTAACAAAGTAAAAATTTCAATGTTTTGCCGTTGTTGCAGGTACAAACAGCCTAGAAGATCTGCACTTCAACGCCTGGCAACAGCAATCATCCACGACTTTGCCAACTTCTGGACCAAAGCTGGCATCAATGATACAGCTGTGCTTTCACTTATGCCTCAAACAAGCCAGTCAGCCTGTTCCTCTGCCGCTGACCAATTAGACTTTGAGGACGATAGACTTGACCTGAAAAATTCTGTCAATTGGAGGGTCTTCCAAATACTTTCTATATTCCGCAACCTTTCTTTTGAGGAATGCAACAAATGTGCCATGGCCAGTAATTTGCCTTTGTTGAAGTAGGTTTTGTTTTCTTTTATTTCTAATAAAAGCCATAAAAACAGCGAAATATTTTTAAAAAATTTGAGTATTTTTTCTTATATCATACCCATGCGGGTATAGGTCATTTTTCCGTGATCATTTTTTATGGATATTTTTGGGAATAATTTTAGTTTTTCTTTCAATGCGATTGACGCGTCCTTTTGGTTTTTTGGGTGTCCACAGCCTGGATTTTCTTTCACTGAAGCCACGTATATCTTAGATATGTTATATAACTCACAGAGCTATTTGGTAAGCTGCATTGTAGGCTGTACACTTAACTTACTTGTTAGAAGGACTGCTGGGTACCCAAACCTGGGCTCAGCCGCCTTGGTACCTACACCTAAGTACTCTCATCTGGGCACCCCCCTTCCCTGCATTGCTCCCTCCTGTGTGCTACCCCACCTGGATTTCCCTATCTGGGTACCACTTGTAAGTACCCCAGCTGGATACTTTCCTTCTGGGTACTCCCCATATAGGTACCTCTCACCTGAGTAACACCACCCAGGTACCACACACTGGGTACCTCCACCTGGGTCCACCAATTGCTCAACCACCAGGATAGGGCCACTGAGGACAGATGAACACCACTGAGAGTAATTTACGGGTATATTATCGAGGTGAAATTTTATCAGAAGATAATTATTCAAAGCTTTATAAGAAAAATAGAAAAAAGTTGGAGTGAGAGTGTCTTTGACACGAAAAGAACCGCAAAAGTGCTTTACTAAAAGAAAAATGATCCAACGGAAAAATGAAACCTATTTTGAACGCACGGGCATGCCACTTTAAATATCTTAGGTAGTCTTAAGCATGGAATATTAAAATATCTGCTAAATTTGAAAATTTCTAATGCATAGCCAACATGTTTGATCAATTCAAATTTAGATTCCTATTAATTTGTTGCAATTCCAAATGGCAGCAATTGGTAAATGCAGCCTTTGATATCCTCAGCAATATTTCTACTGAGGTAATCAAAGTTTTAAAAGTGGAAATTATACTGACTGTGATTTTGAATTTCAGATCAATCTAACCATGGAAGGGTCAATATTCTCAGAGCATTTGCTATTGAAAACAGTTTCGATGGGTTTGTTCTCTGACGATAAATTCCAAATCCTACGAGCCATCGAGATCTTCACTGGCCTGTGCAATAACAAGTGCAATGAGACCTTGATCTGCGAGTTTGCTGAAGAAAAGATCCTATCCAGAATATTTACTTTGGTGACTGCCAAGGATATTCTTCTTTGCATTATCACATTGGAATCTTTGTATCAGGTTAGGAAATCTTATGTATAACCAATTCAAATACTTTCTATAACTATTAGGTCGTGTCAAAAGCTCGCACCATTTTTTTAAAAATGAATATTTGTATCATTGTGTTAGTACCATAGATATTGTTGACCAATCACTTTGCAGAAAAGATCCTCAGCTACAAAATTAGTGGTCAACTTTTAAAAAACTGTTGAAATATCTATGGTAAAAATGCGGTGCCACAAATATTCATTTTGATAATATGTTGATTACAGTGGTCATAGTGATTACAGTTAACATAATCACCTAAACCATGATCACTTCAAAACGAAGGGGGGACCAAGGCAAAAAAAGGGACCGGATTCTCCGGTAGAGCCGAAACCTGAATTATGTTCGTATTTCAAGAGCATGTCATGATCGCCGGGCTTGGCGAATAAGTTTCCGGTGAAGAAATGTCAGCCGAATATTTCGCTGAAGAACTAATAGAACTATGCACTCGATTTTAACAAAAAAAAAACGCTACTCTAATACTTAATAATACCAATACGCTACTCTAACTCTAATTTTACCGTTTTTACGGGGAAAAAAATATCGATGCTACTGTGGTATGCCCCCCCCCCTCCACAATCATTCTTTGTTGGAGTGTCTAAAAATTACTTTTGAGCGATTTTGGAGGAGGGGGGGGCATATTAAAGCAGCGCCGAATTTCGTTTTGAATGCAAGTTTACTTTTTTCAGCTGGCTTCGCTTATACTTATTAAAATTTTGAAATTCACGCATTTTTTTGCAAAATACATATATTAGTTTGCATTTGGTTGCGGGGGCTTAAGTCTTTTTTCCAAATTTTCGTGTTGTAAGCTATAAAGGTGAACGAAGTCAGTCAAACTATGTGATTCTCACAACCGTCTGTGAAAATGTCGAATAGATGTTAAGAGTTGCGATTTTGAAATTCGAAACAGTTTAACTAATTTACTGCTTGAGCTTAACTGTGGCTTTTCAGATGTCTGAATTGAGCAGAACATCTTGTGAAGTTATTAGTTCCCACAGCAGTAGTATCGACATTCTGGTTAACCTTGCCACAACTGACGCTGCTTCATTTGGTTCATCTGGCTTGGCTGGTATCAAAGTGGTGGAGATTCATGGTCACACCGGCCAATTGCAGCCCTACCATGTGAGTCAACTTGAACAGAATTATAATAGTTCTGAAATTATTTGTTGGTTTTCAGCTCAAAGGTCCAATCACTCGATGACTCCAGTTCCACTATTGCCTGTTAGACCCAATTCACCAGCAACCAGTAGGAATATCTACTCCTCACCTCCGCCTCCCTCCTCCCCCAGTTTGATGCGCCACCACTTTGCCCCTCCTCCCTCACCTCTGGCTGTGGTCAGACCACCTTTGGCCAGCATCCTTCTGGCACAACTGGTGGTCAGGTGGTTCAGAAACTGGTGCCTAAGAAAGGATATTCCATGCCTGCTAAAATTCAGACAGTTAACAGGACTTCTGCTTTAAAAGTGAGTGCTTTCTAAGAACCTTGTGAAAGCGATTGTAAAAACTGTGACAGAAATTTTTAACATATTTTATGAATGAAAAAAATCAAAATTGGAATTATCATTAACTCTACTTGGGTTTTAAAAAAATTAAAAATTTGTTTCTGGCACCATTACACATTATAAATAAATCATTAGATAGTGATTGGATAAGAAAAATTTTGGATAAAAAACTTGTTCACGTGAGCTGTTCTTTCCAAATTTGATATAATGCGTTCTGTGGATTGCCTTCTTACTAATCGGGTACTAATCGTGGTGCGCAAATTTGACAATTAAATTCTATATGTGAGACAAAAGTAATTTGATTTTATCTGGCAGACAAATTAATCTGTTTTGCGCACCACGGTACTAATATACTTTAAGCATCTATCGTCGCTTTAGGCGTCCGATCGATAAATCCGGCGTCCGTCGATGTTTAAATTTGAAAATTCTCAAACTTTCAATTCGGAAATTTGTTATTCATTCAAATTTGAACTTCAAAATGAGCCTAACCCATTTTGGATGCTTTTTATGATGCTGTGCTTGTTTTGGTCAAATGATGTAAAACTTATATATTTTTTATAAAACGCTTTTTTATTTGAACGCTAAAATATTTCATTGGACGTTTAATTTTTTTTTCCATGGATGCCCAAACTCATTAGACACCTAAAGCGACTATGGACTAGGGCTGAATAATTGACCGGTTAAATAAAAAATCAGTCAATTGACCGGTCAATTGACAGCAATTAACCGGAAAGCGGTCAATTGTAAATTTATTTATTCCATATTCCAGTAGCGGTTGGGGGGGGGGTGTATTCTAGTAGCGCCCATATTTTGTTGGTAAATTTACAACAGCGGGTTCAACACCGGTTTCCGACAATCGTGTTTCTACTAATAGCGTACAAAATTAGAGAAATGATAAAAGTTTGACCAGTTCAACTTTTTTATAAATCTTCCAAAAACACGCTTTTTATTAAGCCTAAAGCGTATTTTTAGATAACAGAAACATGTTTGAGAAAGAGTTTACCTTTCGATGAATTTTTTCGATGAAAATCAGCTTTGTCCTGACCAATACCGTATTTCCTCTAATTAGCCGACACCCTCTAATAAACCGACACCCCTACTTTGAGGGTCCGTATCTCAGTCCACAGAAAAAAATTTACATCGCTGTTAATTGCGTTTTCTTAGCTCCTACGAGCTCTATCGATTCCGCTTTTTCGATTTTGGATCTTCACCCGAAAATGTCGAGATCGACCCAAAATTTTCACGACTTTTGAAGGGTTGAAAAATAAACCGACATGTCGGTATATTAGAGGAAATACGGTAGGTTGAAATTTGCAGTGAGACATCGTCCAAACATGGCTGACAATCAGCCTCATAACCAAAAAAACCTTACAATTTTTAGCCAAATAACGCATGGGTTTCAGACATTTATACCGTCAGGAGGCATGACCTCTCCACCTCCAGCAGTTCAGGAAGTAATTGCTGGGATGAATTCACATACGCTCTCAGCCACCACGCCCATTGCTATTATATCTCCCAGCCAAGGACAAGAGACTAAATTGGAAAGGATGACCAAGAACTATATTCACGAGCACTGTTCGGCAGAGGAGAAGGCAGTGTCCAACAGAGGGGAGATGTATGCCCACTATGTGGAGCATATGCAATCCCATGACATGTTGTCTGGCAGTCTTCAGATGTTCATCACCCAGTTGAAGTAAACTTTTGAATCAAAAGTTAGGAGCGTCTAAATATTTACATGTGTCTCTTTTTTAGATCTTGCTTCCCTTCCATCACAATCACTCATTCGCCAGGCAGTTCTGTACATTCCGTTGAGGGCATTCGATTTACAAAAAGTGAGTTCTTCTAAAGACGGAGGAGCATTTGGAACTGTACGAAATTAGGGAATCAGTCAGAAATTTATGTAACTACGTAAATGTTTCAGATACCATATTTTCTGTATTAAGTCGCCCACCTCTAATAACTTCCTCCTCTGTAATAACTCCCCCCTATATGGACCTCATATCTCAGCCTAGAAAAAATATTTTGCAAATCTGTTTTTTTGCGTTTTCTTAACTACCACGAGTTTCCTGATTTCACTTTTCAGATTTTGGCTGAGCAAGCGAAAATCTCAAAATTGTCTCACTTTTTTGAGGTTGAGCAATAACTCCCCGGGGGACTTAATACAGAAAATACGGTATGTAGGTTTCACAAAAAAAAGATTATTAAAGGGGCATGTTCGTGCGTGATGAAACACAATTTTCAAAAAAGAAAAGGCGCGAACCAGGCGTGCCAGAGATTTGAAAAAGATTTAAATTTTGTATATGAATTTAAAATTTCATCAAACCCAGCAATTGTGTGTGCAGCGAAAGGGATGAGTACTCAACTTAACCCCTATCATTCAGCCGGGGCGGGTCCCGAGGTTGAAACTGAGTTGTACCTCTTCGGAGTGCCTCGAGGTCTGAGTTTTGGATTCGCTGAGCCTTTGGTTCGGTTGTTGGTGCTGCTTCCTGTTGGTTATCCCTTGATTTCGGTTCAGGTAACCGAAATCGAAAATCTTGTTTACCTGACAGATTTACAAAAAAACTTGAAAATTCAAGAAGAGTTGGTATGAAAAATTGGATTATTACTTGTTCCGCCCTGTTCGCTATACAGAGTGTGCAGCCACGCACAGATAGAAGGCCGAACCAAAGGCAAATCTAATACTCGACAGAAAACCGAAATCGAGGGATAACCAACCGGAAGCAGTTACCCGAACAAACAACTGAACCAAAGGCTCAGCGAATCCAAAACTCAGATCTCGAGACACTCCGGATAGGTCCAGCTCAATTGCAACTCGACACCCCACCCGGCTGAATGATAGGGGTTAAGTTGAGTACTCATGCCTTTCGCTGCACACACAATTGCTGGGTTTGATGAAATTTTAAATTCATATACAAAATTTAAATCTTTTTCAAATCTCTGGCACGCCTGGTTCGCGCCTTTTCTTTTTTGAAAATTGTGTTTTATCGCGCACGAACATGCCCTTTAAAAACAGTGAAGACAAATGGTTGAAAAAGTTCAGTCAAGATATTCATTAATTTAAAGGGCATGCTCACGCTAATAAGAGGTGGTGCCCGAGAATTCAAAAATTTTTCCTAATCATTGAATATCTATGCGGATTACTCAACTTGGTTTTAACAAAAAAAAAAAGGCCTATAATTTAATTTCGGGTGTAACTCTGTTATAAACCAAATTAAAAAGTCGGTATAGAAGTTCAATGGTTCGGGAATTTTTTTTGAATTGTCGGGCACCACCTATTATTAGCGTGGACATGCCCCTTTTAATGATAAATAAAACCCTTATTTCAGTAGTCTCAAATGGAAATTCCCAAAAAACCCACAACCTAGCCTCTCAACACCCTCTCATGCAGCAAATGCTCTCCAGCCCCACACTCAATGGTCACGCCGACAACACAACCTCCGAAGAATCTATACCCCCAAAACAGAAGTGGTCAACAAAGACAAGTCAACCGAAAATAACAACCAAAATGAGAGTCCCTTGGTTAATGGTCATGTGAATAGCCAGGACAAGCTAAACCATCATAAAGATTGGGCCAAAAAGAGCACCGCTAATGGAGAAACTGTTTGTAATGGTGATTTGGAAGAGAAGGATTGCTTTGTGACTACTACAAATGGAGGCAAATTCTATCCAAAATCTATAAAAACGACTTGCAAAATGATGAAGGCGGTGAACAAAAGGATGTTAAGTTGATTATGGATGATGAGGATGAGCAGGAAGAAGAGATTTCGAAAAACCCAAAGATGGAAGTGCCAAATGGACTGATTACGCCGGTAACTTTAAGAGGGGTAGGTGATTTCTTGCAAATATCAAAGTTAGGGTATAAAACGCCATTATAGGAAAACCTTGCATACTTTGAAATGTAAACTTAATATATTTCTATTTTCTCTTTATATTTTCAAGCTTTTGGTGCGCTGAATACTAAAAACATGCTCATAGGCATCCTAGGGTTCGACTTCAAAAGCGCGTACCGTCCTCCAAATCCAATATCCCCTCCTTCGCCCCAGATTATTTTCGTTAAGATTCAAATAGTCGAAAAAAATCAGATTAAGAGTCAAATGGCCGAAAAGATTGGGTTCTAACGTATTGATGATAGATTTCCTATTCAGCAAATACAAAAAATATTGGCCAAATGTTAAGAGCAAATAACAATGTAGGGTTCTCATTATACACACCATGAGAGTTCTCTGTTCGGTTTTAAATTCCAAAAAGTTTATATTTTACGCGAAACCCATCAGATAATTGCCCTGAGCAAATTATGATAAAAAATGGCGCTCTGTGGGTACCGCGAACAAGCGTCAAGTTATCCAGAAATCCCTGCGTTGACCCTAAAGTGACTAGCATTTTCTGATGGGCTTCAAAATTATATGCTTATAAAATCCACTATAAACTTTTTGTTAAATTATAAACTTTAGTTTGAAATTCTTTGTCAGGGTTTCAAATTACAGTTCTGAAACCTGAGAAAAAATTTATGGTAATTTTTATAAACAAAAATATTCTAAAGTTCAAAAAATATAGTTGGTCACTTTAGGCTCAATTCATTTTGATACTTCAACCAAATTTCTGCCATGAAATTCATGAAAGTTTTCACGAAGCTGCGAAAGCTCGTCAACACACAAAGCCCGGTCGCTACGGGTATACGCATGAAGCTAAAATTGAGTGCAAAGAAGATGGCGCGAACATAATTTTCAAAAAGGCCGTTTGCGGGTTAGGACCGTTTCGAATCTTATCAACAGGGCTATCAGATTCTGAGTTCAAAGTTTTACACACCCCGAAGATCACAGCCAAAACGTGAAAAGTCTGATTTTTGAAAAATGAAAATTTTCTGTTTTTCATTAAATTTTTTAATATTTTTCAAATCAAGTGCAATAGCACATCAGAAAGCCCATCTCCTCACGGTTCAAATGAGTGATAAAGCATTTCCAAATGCACCCACCAAGCTGAGTCAGAGTCATTTATATGCAGGAATTTATTTTCAAAAACTGAAAATTTTCAAATTGGCGCCAAAATCACGCAAACGGTCTTTTTGAAATTTCTGTTTACGCCATCTCGTTTATTACTCATTTTCAGCTTCATGTGTACCTCCATGTATACCTGTAGCGATCGGGCTATGGGGTGTTAATAAAATTCTCTAAAATATTACAATAATAAAATACAAATTCGCCAAATATAGAAGCCATGAACCGTTTTTTGCAGAGGAAAAGAGGTAGCACAAATGGAACGCCAAAGACTTGGAGCAAAAAGCCAAAGGTGATCAGCAGAACATCCACTTCGTCTTCTCTCAGCTCAGTACCAGAAACTACTGTCACACAAACTCCAGCAGCTAGAAACACTACTACTGCCACTGAGCCTCCTGCTGCATCTAGATGCACTGCCACGAATGCCACTGTGATTGATGCATCACAGCCATCCACATCAGCTCCACCTGGAGATTACATGTGCGAATGGGACTGCTGTGGAAGGTGACAATTTCAAAACTACAAAAATGAATCTTATAGCTGTAAAAGATTATGAAGCAAATCAAAAAAATTGAATGGGTGACGTCCAAGACTATTGACCGACAAATTTTTTCAATCCAGTTTGCGAGATCCACGTTAGTACCAGGCCACGTTTCTTACGATATAAGAGAAAACTGTTTTGATGGATTTAATTTTTTCACGTAGCCTAAAACTCGCCAAAAACTTCATTTTTTAGGGAGGGGGGGGCGGGTTACAGTTCATATACACATCGCCCTAAATCGACTGTTTTTATCCCGCTAGGTGCACATCCTTTTTATATTTTTTATTAAGTTTACTGATTTCTAGGGCCAAAAAACTATCGACGAATCGATTGAAATCATTTCCAGCACTGCTTTACTGTCAGCAACTGCCTCAATTTCGCGATTTCAAGCAAATGACCTTCAAAATTAAAGGAAACCAGCCCAAATGATGCGTACTTAATTTCATATAACCTGAACCTCTACCAATTTTATTTATTTGTCAAAGCGTTTAGTAAATTTTTAGAAATTTCGGAAATTTAGCCTATTTTAGCTTGTGAAACCCTGCACTGATGGTTTGTCAAATAGCCAAGAATGTGAGGATCATTTGACACCTAGCTTGGGAATAAAAGAATAAAAAAATAAGGTCTGCACCCAGTGGTAGTCGGACCTGCGACTTAGGCGATGCGTATATAAAGTTCCCTCCCTCTTTAAGTTTGAATTGGATAAAATCACTTTGCCTTACTTTTATTTTTCCTGAAGGACTTTTCAAGCTGCTTCTAATTTCTCACAAAATTTCGTAAAATTGTTGAGAACTTCAAACAATATCGTACAACCAATTAAGATTCTTCAACTCGGGCAGTGCCATGCTCTACCACAACGCTCATCATCACCTTAACAGCGATGAACCAAACGAAGGGCAAGAAAATGGTTGTACAACCCTTCTGATTTGCAAATGGCCTTCTTGTGATGGTACACCTCGCTCCAGGTGGTCAATGATCACTCATCTGCAGGTAAAAACAACAACTTCATACTCTAACTATGGCCTATCCCAAATCTATGCTTCAGGATCACCACTGCACTGAGCACCAACTACAAGCCGCCTTAAGAACACGCAGGGAAATGGGTCATTACAATTACATGGCTTATTTAAAGCAACAGCTGCAGAAGGTCAAAGACATCAGCCACCATCCTGGATACTCCAAATTTGCGGCTGTGGAAGCTATAAGGAGACACGCTTTTTCTTATATGACAAAAGATTTAACTGTAAGTTTTGGTTATGCGATATTATTAGCCTGACAACATACCGTATTTTTCACCATATTTTTTTCCCTTATTAATACCCGTTTTTCCTCTGTTAACTTTTTCTATTAACTAGGGTTGGCCAACCTCCCTCCCTACCATCCCCACCGCTTTTGGACCAAATTTTCCTTATACCTCCCCCGCAAAAAAATGGCCACCATAGGTTACATTATTTATAAAAAATCTTTTTAGGACGACTCAGAAGGGCCAGTAACCAGGAGTATGCGACTGACCAGTAGCCTTATTCTTAGGAATATTGCCAAGCATTCAGTAGAAGGCAGAAGGTTTGTGAATACTTAAAATTTACAGGTTTCATAAATCTGATCTATACTCTTTTTTAGAAAGATTAGGAAACATGAATCTCATCTAAGTTGGATGGCTCTATCCCGTATGGAGAGTAGTGCTGCGCTAGCTCAATGTCTGGGTGAGCTGGCTCAGCATTCCGCATTCTCAAACACAGCGGAGAGTGAACTGGATATTCAGCAAAACAACTCTTGATCTTTATACAATCTTACTCTCTTAATTTTATCATAAGTCTTAAAAGCTGGAATTTTTGATGAGTTTCTTGTCGAAAAAAAAACTGATAAGTGGGTGAGTGATTTCATGTGTCTTCTGCTATGGTGCAATGTATTTTTAATTTTTTTTAAAAAATACTTTTAAAGCAAAAGATTGAACCTAAGGGACGTCTCCAGAAGAGCGGAGCCAGAATCATCTTAATTTTTCCGTTTTTAGCACTACACCATGGATATAATTATTCGAGATCCATAAAAGCTCCAAACGGCCTAGATCCGAAAAACATTAAAAGGAGACTCACCAATTATCACGGTTGTGTCTGAAACATATCTTTTGGCTTTTCCTTCTTTTTTCTAATCGGTCCCATGTTTCTATTTGATGCTGTTGTTGTTGCAGTTACATATGTATGTGTGTAAAAATCGATAAGTTATTGAGGTATTGTTTGCCCCAGATCGGGTTTTTTTCCGTATGTGTCGTTTTCTCAGCTAGGCAATTGGCTATTTTACTCAATTCTGGCTGAACAAGATGTAATAACTGCTACTTTATTATTTTTTGGTCTAAGGGATATTGGAGCAGCCTATTTGCAGCCTTTGTTATGTTGTATACTTGTATTTTTGTCTGTGTTTTTTATCGTCATGATACGAATATTATTACTATGCGGAATAATAAAACAAATTGAGACGGTTGGATTGAACATTATTATAATTTTGGATTGGATATTTACCAGAATTTTTTTAGTAGATTCAGAAAAAGTGTTTTTGACTATTGCAAATAAAATGGTGTCAGAGTTACTTTTTTTCCAAGAACTAAACACAAAATTTTTTGAAACTAAAAGCAGTGCTAAAACGTGAAGCTCACGAAAAAGATTCCACTAAAACACGCAGACCACAAAGACGTCGGTCGACACAATTTATAAACTTACCCAAGGCCAATGCTTGTAGGTGGGGTTATTTATGAACTTACAGCAAAAAATCTATATTGGCTTTAAACTCAAATTATTAGGGGTCTTCAAAATTAACTTTTTCTGGCAAAAAAGATAGTCCGCACCCTATCGACAAATTTAGCGTATGTTATTGAATTATAAGCAGCACTCGGATCTGAAAATTTCTAAAATAAGTACATTTGCTCGAAATAAGCAGTTTATGGCATTGGCCGTAATCATTGTCGGGGTCAACTTTTAGGGTCAACTTTTTCTTAATTCAAAAAATGTCAATATTTATCTTTATATTTATTTATTTTGATATTCATGACCCTATGGCGACTTTTTGAGCTCTACACGAAAATATAGGCAGTTTTTCCGAGTGATTTGTAAAAATTCGACGCAGAAAAATCGGAGGGGTCAACTTGGGTCAACTTTTTTCAAATTTTGCAGAAACAAGATTTCAAGTTTCTGTAAAGGCCATCTTGTAGACATCGAAAAGTTGATGGGGGGTCAAAAATATCATATTTGGCACTTTTATTTCAAAAAATTGATATTTTAGTAATTTTAACAAAAGTTGACCCCTAAAAGTTGAGGGGTCAACTCGACTATGATCACAGCCATTTGGCATAAATACCATGTTCATTCGGATAGGACGCCATGTCGTTCTATATTTAACCTCCAAAATATATTTTGACTTTATGTTTAAAATGCAATAAAAGGTGGTTTATTTCCGGAGCACTGATTGTAATCGGTTTAGCAGTCATTTAGAACGTCATATTGCAGATGAAGGTGATAACTAGGTAGCAGTGCTTAGGTAGTCGAACCTAGGGGATGGTACCTAAATATTGTGCTTCAAACATATAATATACAAATTGCATAAAAGAGAAATATTGATTACAAGGGGCAACAGGCGCCTATTCGCCTGCACCGTGTGTGTACATATTAAAATTTGTAAATCATTTTTGGGGAGATATCTGACATAAGTTTGCAAAAATTTACAAGGTTCATTCATACTTCACCGAAACATCGATGTTCGGGCGAAACAAAATTCTGTTTCGGTAGAACATGTCTGCCGGAACAGTTTTTCGTTCCGGCAGAACATACCAATCCGAATATTTATATTATGGTCAAAATATTCTTGATTTCAACTTTATCTATTTGAGTATCTCGATACCTTTTTTTTCGTTGGGGACCCCTCTAAATTTTCGAAAAGTAACCAAAAACACGTTTTAAACTAGTTTTTATGTTTTTTACTATGAAAGAAACATATCTAATCCGTTTCTAATCAAAAAACTTACTCTTTTTTCAAAAGAATTGACTTCAACTCGGCAAAAATAGATGGTTTTTTAGGGTATTTTTTGGTAATTTTCAGGTTTAAGCACTTAGGATTAGGCCAGGTAGGCCAGCGTATGTTAGGACGGGATCAAAATGCTTTTCAAACACTGAAGAAGTAAGAAAAACATGTCTGAGTCCGTCCTAACATACGCTGGTTCACCGTGGCCTCAAAAGCCTAAGCCTTATCTACATATGTGACCGAAGTTTAGTCAAAAATTCCCTGGAAAGACTATTTTCTTTAGACGACTTTAAGTCAATTTTTTGAACAAAAGAGTTAGTTTTATCTAATGGGCTGATATTGCTATTAATTGGAGGTAATTAAATTTTTAACCGACATAAGTTTGCGAAAAATGGCCGAAAATTGGAGTATAACACAAAAATAGGGAGCCACCCACATACCCACCCCACACATGCCAAATACTATATAGAGATACTAAAACATAAATCTAGATGGTCAACAAAGACAGAATATGCTACTACTACCACCAAGACGTCGGCAACTTCCATTATGGTACAGCCTTTTCTAAATCCACCTAACAAAATATCAAAATAACTTTATAGTAAATATTCTAGGTGCCCACCACCCAATGAAACCCCAAGATTAGCAGCTATGCACAGTCTGGTGGTCAACTATGACCTCCACAAGTACATGACTGTGCTCACCCCACCCAAGCTAGTGTATTAGATTTGACCAGATTTCACTCGCCAGAATATGTGCAGTTCTTAAAACGTGTATCCCCTGCCAACGCTGAACAATTCGAAAGCTTCTTTCACAAATTCAACATTGGCGAAGATTGGTGGGTTGAAAATGAATTTATTTTGCCATGGATGGAATAATGGAAAGTAATCTTATTTCAGTCCTGTTTTTGATGGAATCTTTGAGTTTTGTTCACTATATACCGGTGGATCACTGGAAGGAGCAATGAGATAAACCATGTTTGGCTGATATTGCTATCAATTGGAGTAACTAAAATTCTTCAGAAGGTTGATAAAGGGCCACGCAATTTTTTATAACCCCTTTTGACATAGCCGAAGAATAAAAATGTCAAAACGCATTAAGCCAAACTTCATTTTAACCGCCACCCCAAAATTTCGTTCCGACTTATTGTATGACTGTTTTTTACCAAAAAAATTTAAAATATAATTGACCAAATATGATTCGTCAGTCTGCTCAGTACCGTATTTCCTCTAATTTAGCGGACCCTCGACTTCAAGGACCAATATCTCAGCCCAAGTGAATATTTTGCAAAGCTGTTTTCATACTTTGTCGTAACTCCCATGAGCTTCACCTATTATACTTTTTCGATTTCGGATTTTCACCCGAAAATTTTGAGATAGATCTCAAAATTTCCGATTTCTGGGCATCCAAAATTTTTTTTCTGTTTTCTGATTTTTCTAGTCATTTTCAGCGGTGGTCTCCATCACGCGAAAAAGTCTGAAGCATCAGGATTTTGCTACATCAACGACATTGTAATTGCATTACTGAACTGCTGAAATACCACGCAAGGTTAATTAGAAGTCTCATAAGTCATTGTCAGCGCGCCAACCATCAATTTTTCAGAGTTTTATATATAGACATTGACATTCATCACGGTGATGGGTGCAGGAAGCATTTAATTTGACAGATCGGGTAATGACTGTATCCTTCCACCGGTATGGCAACTACTTCTTTCCAGGCACTGGCGACATGTATGATATTGGTAAGTTATTCCTTCTCTCAGAAGCATAACTCTCACACTTTTTTGCGAACTTAAGCACATTCACCGAAAAATCTACATCTCGAAATTAATTTCGATTTCAGGTATGGGACAAGGAAGATACTACTCTGTAATGTGCCGCTTAGAGAGGGCATGGACGATGAAAGTAGGTTTCTTATTTTTTAAGCATCTACAGTCAAACTTCGATTTAATGACCCTCCAGGGTTGATCCAGAAGGAGGGCCGTTAAGTCGAGGTTTGACTGTACTCTATT
Source organism: Ditylenchus dipsaci (assembly GCA_004194705.1). NCBI lineage: Eukaryota > Metazoa > Nematoda > Chromadorea > Rhabditida > Anguinidae > Ditylenchus > Ditylenchus dipsaci. The sequence goes on along the minus strand of SADC01000855.1, from coordinate 190,630 downwards.
TTTCCTTATTTCTCTAATCAGTACACTAAAATATGCGGCACTGATACAGCCCTGCAAAAAAAATTTTAGGTTACAACAACATTTTCAAGCCAGTAATTCAGTGTGTCATTGAAAACTACAACCCAACCGCTATCGTCTTACAATGTGGGGCTGATTCACTAGGCTCTGACCGTCTCGGCTGCTTCAATCTAAGCTTTGATGGTCATGGGTAATCTAATTAATACTGATCAAACGCATCCGATCACTTTCTTTTGCAGAGAATGTGTAAAATTTGTCAAAAGTCTAAATATTCCTATGCTGGTGTTAGGTGGCGGAGGCTATACCCTCAGGAATGTGGCCAGATGTTGGGCCAATGAGACAGCTATTCTGGTGGATAAACACGATGATATTTCTAATGAAATACCTGACAATTCGGAATATCTGGAGTTTTTCGCCCCTGAATTCACACTAAGGCCGGATTTGCCCAGGAGGGTAGACAACATGAACACTAAAGAGGTAGGGGTCTTGATAATTTAAAGTTTATGTGTGTTCACTAATGACGGGTAGGTGAAAACTAACGACTTGATACTCCCAACTGAATTTTCAACTATAAGGAAAAAATTTTTGTTGGTAAAAAATGTAAAAAAAATTTAACCTTGGTCCCCAACCTGATTTTTTCCCCCAAAAATTGATTGAAATTTTTTAGAGGAATAAGGCGTGATTTTGCAAGACACCTAAATGCATATAGACCCAGTAATTGTTTAAAATTAAAAAAATTTTATGTGACTGATAATTATTTAGTATTTGACAGCCATAAAACAGGAGGTGATTGAAAACATCAAATTAGTCAAGACCTCCCCAGCGGTGCAGATGCAGCCCATCCCTAATGATATGTTTGATTTGCAAGATTTGGACTCTCAGAGAAGAGAGAATGTGGATCCAGATAAAAGAAACAAAGCCTAGCTTCATTGAGATTTTATGTTTGTATAATGTTTTGAAGTGAATCTCATTATAAGAAAATTCTAATGCTGAATGAGATTTTTGTTCGAATGGTTAGCTTCAAGTATCACAATGTGGACCCAGAAAAATGACATTTCGCGAACCTCCTTTCAAAATGATATGCCGTATTTCCTCTAATTGTCGCCGCAAATCCACACTGAATCCATGCTAAAATCCACCCTCTCCAACTTGGAGGGCAAGGAAAAAATATTTAGAAGCAATTTAAGTTTTAGGTCTTTGTGCTTAAAAAGAAGATAAGATGTTTAACTTGAGGGTTTTGGTGAAATATCTCACATAAATTTGCTAAATATGGCAGAGAATCAGGCTCAAACACGAAAAATCTACCAAATCCAGGCCAAAGTCCACCATCTCAAATTGGAGAGGCGACAAAAACATTTTAAAAGTTACTTCAATTTTTCGTTTTTGTACTTAAAATAAAGCCAAGAAGTTGTACTTGAGGGTTCCGCAGAGATATATATAACATGGATTCACTAAACATATCAGAAAAGTGGGCTTGAACACAAAAATCTACCCTAAATTCAGGCTAAAATCCACCATCTCCAATTTGGAGGGAGGACGAGAAAAAATTTTTAGAGGCAATTTCAATCATACAAATTTGTGCTAAAAAAGCCAAGAACTTTTACTTGAGAGTTCCGGTGAAATATCCAACATGGGTTTGCTAAACATGTCATAAAAGCAGGCTTGAACACAAAAGTGGCGACCCACCCACACATGCCAAATACTATATGGAGATTGCGTAGGTAGCTCATTGCTCCATCGATTTCCCCAGGAAAATCGATGACAGTATTTAAGCTACTCCAAAAAAACACAAAAGATATGCACAATATAAAAGTTTGTAATCAACATTTTTTAAAAGTTTCAGGCTTTTTTGGCTTATTTTTATGTACAAATCTAGAAATACTTCAAACTATAACTTCACACTATGAAATGGTGCATTCTTGCACATATTTTCACAAAAAGTGCCACTAAATCGAAAGTTGTGGGTCTAAGTGGCGAAATTATTATATTTTTGAAAACGTTCGGTAAAATCGCAATTTTCATGATTTTCGGCATCAGACCGATCGAATCAGAACTGAGAAAAAAACACTTCAAAAAACTGGTTAAAGGGGCATGGTCACCTGTTACAAATTTTGTTCCCGCCAATTCAAAATTTTTTCCTGAATCATCGAACTTCTGTAAGAATTTTTCAACTTGGTTTCTAACAAAACTATACCAAAATAAAATTCCAGGCCTTGTTGTTTAGAAGCCAAGTTGAAAAATTAGTACAGAAGTTCAATGATTCGGAAATTTTTTTAATTGGCGGGGACAAATTCAAATACAGGTGGCCATGCCCTTTTAATAAATTGTCGGACCCTGGGTGGGAACAAAGTAGAGAGAGTGTCGTTAAATCGTGAGTCGACTGTGGCTCTTTATGTCAATATGCACGTTTTTGATTGTGTAAGTTTGTTCAAAATAGGACTGTAGTCAAAACAATAATTGCGTTTTTGCTATTAATTTTTTTTCTGGTGTTCACAATATTTTTTCAAACAGTAATCAAATTTATACATTATCGTACTCAATCCGAATTGCAATTGTTAATAAGCAGTAAGTAAATTTGTGCAACCCAGTAGTACTTTTCAAAACTTTTATGTATTCCATGGTATGAAAATAATTTAGATACATTATTTCATCATCATCTTGTGTATCTGCTTCATGTGCACCTCTACACAATCTTGGAATTGAGCTGTGTTTTTTGCGCGAATCTGGGATCTGATCTGATTGAGTGATTCACTGAGCACATTCCACTCACAGGCTGAGTACCGCTTCTTCTGGTTTGATCCAATTGCTCTTAGCTGTATAGACTCAGTTTTCGGATATGCTTTTTGACCGGACACTGAACCAACCTGGAGAATAATGGAAATCAAGGCGGTAATCAGCTGCAGCACTCGCTTGTTCTTGACATGCACCTCCAACTCAGCATTGCAATGCTTGACTATTTGGAAAGCGTGGGTGTAGCAGGTCTTACGCAGGTTCTCTGGTCTGTCCGCTGGTTGTGGCTGCAAATTAGAAAATGTGATAAGTTGAAGACCTGAAGCAAAAACAACAGGGGAGGCAAGGCGAAAAAATTGATCTGGGGGGGGGGGGGGGGCGGGGGGAGGCTCTCAACAACAACAGTGCCCTTAAACGTGAAGCCCATGTATTTTACGTACTTTCTTTATTTATAAAGTTGAGTTGATTGACTACGACTGAGGTCAGGTTAATCGAAAAGTCTGCAACAGACCCAATGTATTAGGTTGCCTCAAAAGTTCTTTCCTTTTTTTTCCAAATTAAGTTGTTGTAGCATTGTGTTTCTTCAATAATTTTTCGACAATTTCTTCAGAGTTGACCTATCATTTTGTAGCTCACAATCTTGGCTACAAAATAAAGGTCAACTTTTAAAAATTTGTCGAAATTATCGAAAAAAGACAATGCCAAATAAATTTTATTTAAAAAGAAGTACAGGACTTTTGGTACTTTTAATAATCAATGCCTTTCTGATGGGCTCTGAAACCCCATAGAACTTCTTTGTTTAGTTTTTTCCATCCTACTAGCGAATAAACCTCCCGCCCCTTACTGATTATCACTTTTTGAGCTTAAGTAAATAGTGCCCAGATATTTGTCCCTGACCCAGGAAAAAAGTGCGTAGGACATTTTTTAGCCACAACTAAAATACGCTGGCCTAACCCCAAGCCTTGACTTGTAGTTCAAAAGGGTAGTTACAGCGATTTCGAAAATTTCAGATTTAGGAGGGGGGGGGGTGATGGTTGTATTTGCTAGTTTTACTTTTTTTCGGATCGCATTTCAAAAATTCATTCTTCAAACTCGTTTCTACACAATCAAGATAGAATCGCTCTCTTAAAACCAATACTCATTTTTAAAAATTTTATGTTGTCAGCAAAATTTTATTTTGATATTTTAAAATCATTAGAATTTATACGATATGCCGCTTTTTTATTCCTCTATCATTTTGAGACTTTTGTATTTTATAATTGTATTTTCTGGTTTTTACTCGCAACCTGGAATCTTGAACTTTTAAGATTTCGGGATCTCGAATAATGAAGTTTTGGGATTGAAAGGGACCTGTTCTGGTTTAGGGGGAACGCCTATTTTTCACTATATAAATTTTTATTTTTTAGGTCGATCAAGTTTATTATGTGTGAGAATACTCACCATGATCAACACAATTAATTATTAAACTATTGATATAGGTTATCGATACAACCATGACTGCCATAATCAATAAAAATAAATAAAAAAAATAAGTAAAATGGGCGTATCGTTTTGGGTCCCAAAATTCGTTTTGGGATTCGAAGGTGAAAACTGTTTGAATTAAAAAAAGTTAAATTAAAAGTTAATTTTTGAGTTAAAAATGCAAAAAATGAAAGAATAAAAAGCAGCAGACATCTAGAACTTTCAGCTAATATTGTCACTTGGAAAGTATATAAATTGCGCTAGAAAGTAAAATGCCGAAATCCCGATTCCATTCCTAATTATCAGCTTTTGCTTTTTAAAACGCAAAAACTCGTATTTCGTATAAGGACTTTAATTACGGTTTAACAAAAAAAAACAATGTAAATAAATACCTCATTGAGATGCGGCAAGAGAGTGCCGTGGTATCCCTGGATTGCTGACAGATAGGTCTTGAACAGTTTATTTATTAGCTCTACATCAAGCACTAACTGAGAGTATTGCATCTGCAAGACAATTAATTTGTTTGATTATAAATAAGGTTTATGCCAGAAACTACCTTGAATTCGTGAGGATATTCATTGGCCAGTAAGTTCATCTTCTCAGCACTGTCATTCATCCAGGTGAGGTTGCTGACCAACTGTTTCTTGTACTCAATCACTTCACAACTTCACCAAAATGACCAGCATTCGCACTGGAAGTTTCCTACCTTTTCGTCTTTGCCTAAAAATAATCGACATAATTGAAGTCTAAAAATCTGCGGCTCAGTGCTTTTTTTTTCATGAGCTGTATCAGAATTAAAAAGCTTTCAATGAACGTATGCAGCCGTGTTTTTAGAGAAACCCCCCCCCCCTAAAAATAATCGACATAATTGAAGTCTAAAAATCTGCGGCTCAGTGCTTTTTTGTTCATGAGCTGTATCAGAATTAAAAGCTTTTCAATGAAACGTATGCAAGCCGTGTTTTAGAGAACCCCCCCCCACCCCCTCTCCTCTTACATAAGGATCTGGGGCTCTATTGACTTTTAGGGGGCAATATTTTTGCCTTGGTCCCCCCTGTTGATTTTTTTTTGAAAAATAGCTTGGTCCCCCCTGTATATTTTGATTATGGTAAGCCCCCTAAATGTCAATAGAGCCGAGGGCTTATATTTTTAGGATACCATTTAAGGGGGATATATTAGAAGGCTTCTATTAGAGGAAATGCAGTATATTGTTTTTAAAATTTTAAAATAAGGTAATGAAAATGTGAAAAAATTGGCTTGGTCTCCTAAGCTGATTTACTAGTGGGGTCAAGTTTAATTGAGTGGTGGGGGTATAGGTAAATTTAGCCAAAAGTACACTTCTATTTCGTCTTTCATTGTACTCTTTTGAGTCATTCAAAGCAAGTCAAAAGAGTACAGTGCGAGACGAAAGAGAAGTGTCCGCGCACATTCAAACATTTGAAATTCTCGGTGTCGACGACGGCTATGGTCCTTTAAGGTCCATCAGTCTAGTCTAAAAACGAGCAGCGATTCGGATTTTTTGCTCATTTTTGTGAAAATTAGGCCATCGTATTTTAGACAAAACTTTGGTGGATCATAATTTACGTCGGAAATCTTGGCATTTACAAAAAACGATCGCTTTTATTTTTTAATATTAGACGGACGAATAAAATTAGGCGAAATTCTAAAAATTTAGTCAAAATGAATTTTCTTCCATTCCTATCAGAATTTTTTTTTTTTTTCACATTTCTTTGGTTTCTTTCCTTTCATGTAACCCGGGTAAATCTTGCTTCACTTAGAAAATGACCCACCTAAAGACACCTTTTTTTGCTGGAATGAGTACGCAGGCACGACATTGCCATCAGGTAGACCCATTACCACCACACTTCTGCTCTTGTTGCCATCGGCTGCAATGAAGTTGGGTGTGGGATAGAGGTGGCTCATCGGTGAGATCTTGGCGGTTCCTCGGATGTTGGCTCTATTCATTTCAGGAAGTAGTTGAGGTTCAGTAGTTCTGCAGGTTGGTCAAACATTACTTCGTAGTCCTACAATATTTTAATTTAATTTTGATGAAATCTGACAAAACAAATTACCTTGATCACTTTAGCCGGAATCATTTCTTCTTTGTCGAAAACCACTCGATATCCATCATCAATCACAGCATCCACAGTTCCTGCGTAGATACCATCTTTGGGGCTGCGTACTCTGGCGTATATTTTCTGGCCGACAACTGGAGGTCGAGGCAGCAGGGGAGGAAGGTCGAATTGTTCTTGGCCAAGATTAGTGCAAGTGCCATTATAGATGGTCCGGATTCTTTGTCTGGAACGAAATGAGAAAATATAGGGATGTTAGTAGGTGGACCGAACTTGTGTCATTTTTAAATTGTATTTTATATAAGTTTTTAAGGTTTTTAATTTGATATTTGTACTTTTTAGGTACCTCGTACTGCTTTTTATTTCTCGATTTTTTTAAGAGAATGAAGATTTATGCCTTTTTAGTGCCGAAGATTATGTTTTTTTTGAAAAAGTTGCAACTTTTTTTACCCAGATTTTCAAAGACTTTTGGCGAACGTGATTCGTTTGTCTAATTCGGTATACAGCCTACTCTCGATAAACTGGCACCCTGGGGACCAGCCTGGGGTGCCAGTTTATGGGGGTGCCAGTTTAGTGGGATGTTACTTTGCCTAATTTCTCTGTCGGCCAGCCAAATAGGGCTTTTCAAAGTGCCAGTTTATCGAGGGTGCCAGTTTATTGGAGTGCCAGTTTAACGAGAGTAGACTGTATCACAAGGATTTTGCTGTAGAGATCCGCACTATTTGATATACTACCTTATACTACCGATATACTACCCTTTTTTCAAATATGGTAGGCTTGTATTGAATTTCGCCTGTCTCTACAGCAAAGTTATAAGATTTTGTAATCGAAATCGGTATTCTTGCTACAGGTAAAGGGAGCCCCCAGCTGTAGTGACTAGGAATTTGCTTTATGGATGGCGCACTGGATAAGCGTTAGTGTTTTGTTTTGGTCCAAATGATGTGCAGATTCGACCCCACATTATGGCACTCCATTTTTTTTGGCTTGTTTGACCAGTTTTTTTAGAGTAATCTATTTTGACGTTGCTTGTATAGCGGGTTGATTTTACAAAAAGATACCACATGGCTTATCCACTTACAGTCTCAATTCAATAATAAATGAGTCATATTACCATATTGTTGAGTAACTTCACAATAAACTCAAAAAGACTAACCTTTTGACTTCCAGAGCTTCCCTTTCCTCATTCAAAAACACCTGAGAGCATCTTCTGGGCTTGCCAATCAGCCGTCTCACCTCTCTCCACTCCGGTTTTCTTAGCTTACTGCACTTTAATTCGAAAAAGACTCCTTCATCAGCTGTGAGAACTCATTTTCAGCCAAAAACAGTTGTTGATCTACGCCGGAGTAGAAGAATCACAGAATACAAAGCGACGGAGCCTTCGGCAGCTTGAGGACATTTTTCAGTTTTCGAAGATTGCCTTTGAGATCATCGGAGAGATCAGTGCCCTGCCCGAGAGTTCCGGTGTGGGCCCCGTAGCGTTCATTAGGGCTGCGTAGCGGTAGGGTGTGGTGTGCTGAGTGTGCTGTTCAGGAGCGTCGGATACCTGAAGTAGAAGTATTAGAGATTCATGGAACAGTATGGGACCGTTCGAAACAATCTGCCGGTTTGGAAAATTTAGAATTTTTCAAATGTTCAATGATGCCTAGTTTTCGGGATCGAAATTAAGAGCCTTAGACCTTGCAGGCCTTAGATTGAAGCGAAAATTAAAATCTCTGAAAGTTTTTTTAGAGATTTTATGACTTTTATTAGTAGACTGACTGAAAAAATAGGAGACAGAAAAAATAAGCATAAGACTTGCTAAAAATGGTATAGCGAAGTTTTTTTTAGTAAGAACTCGATTTTTTAACTTTTTTGATCACAACAAGGTGAAAATTTCAATTTTTTCAAAAAGGCCTTTTTATGACTTCTTTTATTAAAAAAGGACCGAAAAGTTGGGTCCTTGAATATCGAAGTTTAAAAATTATGCTAAAAAACTTTAAAAATAATCAAACTTATTGAACAGCCCAAAAATAGAATAAATCTTACATAGTTGAAGTCATGTTCCTGAGTATGGGACTCTTCTGTGTCACTTGGGTAGTCTAGAGGCACATTTACATTGACTGCAGCATTGGATGGAGCTTTGGCTGCTGCAGCCATACACAGATGCTTGGGTTTGGCTGGCTGGTCGTTGTCTGAAAAATAGTTTGTTTGAAAGCGACAATACTTTTCTCGTATTTAGTTTACAGAATTTCCAACCCCAACTTTTCGGAAAATTTTTCGTCAAAAAAATGCAGAATGGAAGTTATTTAGGAGGGAGCAGGCCGATTTCCGATTTTTATGGCGGGTTTTTCGCCAAAAATTAGTGACGACTCATTCTGCATCCATTAAATTTTAAGTGACTGTGCGTCGTGAAATTTTGATTAAGTATAGATCGTTATAAGAAATGGCTGGTTTTTCTGAGTAACAAACTTGGGAGGCCACAGCTCGGTGAATTACTAGCAAAAAGTGGCCGTATTTGGTGCGATCGTACTCCAAAAAACGATCGGCAAAATAGGATTCCTTACGATATTCCCGACCAGACTGTAATAACAGAACTGGCAAAATTTTTCAAAAATTGGGTTAAAAAAGTGTGGGACCCTAGCTGGGAACGAACTTTTGGTGGTGCCGTTATAGCGAGAGGCGACTGTATAGGTCTTGAAATGACGTCAGAAAGACAGCTTAGGTGGTTTCTTGTAAGCAATGATCTAAAGCACCGGTGCGGGCACCGGTGCTTTTGCCAAGTTTTTGCTGGCACCGGTGCTGGTGCCGGTGCCAAATTTTAACAAAAAAGCACCGGCACCGGTGCCGCACCGGTGCGATTTTTTCGCTGGCACCGCTGCCTATTTTTAACTAAAATTTTGAATATTTTTTTCAATTTCAGTGAACATGAAGTGCAGATGCACTTTTTGTTCGAGTAAAGGGGGCATTTCATATATGCATCGCCCTAGGTCACGGGTTCGACTACCACTGCTGCAGACCTTATTTTTTAACTTCTTTTATTTACAAGTGTAGTGTCAAAATGTAGCCAAGGTTCTGGGCTTTCATTTGAGCTATTATACAGATGAAAAGTTACTATAAAGTATTAGCTAAAATTCAAAAAAAACATTGAACCATGTCCAATTCGATGAAATCCTCAATAGGAATATCCCAGTACTTTTCGTAGTATCCTGGAACTGATGCTTTTCCCAATTTTTATTTACACACTCATTTGCAACCTCACACTCAAAATGTAGCCCGGCTTCTTGTCGTCATTTTCAGCATATGGTTGTATGAAATAATGTGATTGAAATCGCAAAAAATGTCAGTTCCTAAATAATACTGAAATCCTACCCTCAATAGTACTTATTTCTTCCCGGGTCAAACATTTGCTAGCTACCTTGCTTTTCTGAAGTGATTTTGGGGTAAAAATTTCTATCTTGTTCACCATGAAATCTGATTCTAGAAAGTCACTAAAAGCGTTGTTAAATAAATAGAATTGGTGGAGGTCAGGCTATTTGAGACTAAGTACGCATAATTTTGGCTGGTTTCCTTTTATTTTGATGGTCATTTGCTTGAAATCGCAAAATTGAGGCAGTGCTAACAGCGAAGCAGTGCTGGAAATGATCGAAATCGATTGCTCGACATTTATGACTCTAGATGTCACTAAAGTTAGTAAAAAAATAAAAAAAATGTGCACCTAGCGGGATAAGAACAGTCGATTTTGGGCGATGCGTATATGATGTGCTCCTCCCCTTTAATATTTAGTTTGACATATTATGTATATAAGCCCAGTAAACCACATATTCCTTTTTATGACAAATCGAACAATCGATTAAAGCGAATGAGCATTGAGCCAGAGGTGGATTGGATGCTTTTGTTAAGGAATGGTATAGTTCGATGTAATAATTGATCATAAATCAATTTTATCATATATTAATAATATATTAATGGTGCCACGGATTCGTTTTCTTTCGTTTTTTGAATTTGCAAAATCATAGGCTGAGAAACACGTTTCAGACCCATTGAATGACGAAATGAACCAATACATTGAAACAGTTTAAAAAGGTCGATTAAAAGCAATGCTTTTGACTATGGAAGAAACTAGGGAAGTGAGCTTATTTAACAACTAAAAATATAATTGATTTAATTGTTCCCGAAGCTATCACAAATCGCACTCGTGACCTTGCCATCCCTTGCCACGTCAACTAGCGTGGAAAGACTCTTCTCAGGGGTCACAATAATATAATAAGGCATAAAGGCCGTTCTGGACAACTGCTCGTAAAGCGTCGTGTGCTGCTCAATTTCAATAAAATTCATATTTCTGTATAAGCTTTTTTGAAACAACATCTCATTGCCGTTAAAAATGAACTTTTTTCCTTAAAAAATTTACTGAATGTGATAGGCCCCGGTGCCGGTGCAAATGTTCAGCCAGGTGCCGGCACCGGTGCCGGTGGTCGCATTTAAGGCCCGTGCGGCACCGGTGCCGACAACAGGCACCGGTGCCGGTGCGGTACCGGTGCCAAAATTTACATTTTTACAACACTGCTTGTAAGTCCAAAATTTTTGTTTCGGAGAGAAAAAAGTTGTAGCCATTGCCGAGTGAGCGGGCGAACACGTACCCTCAATCACCACTATCATCAAAAAAGAAATCACCTGGGAGTCTTGACTGGAGCATAGACTTTAGGACTTGGTTCCACCTGGACCTGAGCTGGCACTTCCCCTACCGGAATTTCTCCTCCTGGCACTCCAAATGACTGCTCCTCTGGCAGGAAGTCACGGTAGCGAGTGGGCAATTTTGGATTGCCTCTGAGTCGGTAGGGTCTATCAGGAGTTGGAGGCTGATCTCCCTGCTGATGATTGTTTGCATGAGACATAGTTGGCTAACTGAAAAAGTTGATTTGGTAAAAATAATAGATAATTGCAGATTTAAATTCAAATTCTGCACTGCATTTGAAAAACATGCGCCATTCATCAAATGAACGCCGTTAATACAAGAGACAATTGTTTACATGCACACACCAAGATATGGTATTTTGGCGCTAGTTTGAATGTATATATTTGTAAACTAATAAAAAATTTGCTGCTGATATTAATTTTGGAGGCAAAATTTAATTTGTGTAAATATTTTGCAAACAAATGCGCGAAAATGACTGAAAAAGTCATATTTGGATGCTTTTTTAAAGCCTTTTGAAAAAGCCAATCGATTTTTTCTACTTCAAACGGTATTTGTCTTGGGAGGAAAATACCGTAATTTTATGAGCAAATTCAAAAACGAGTTAAATTATTTCGTAATTGTAAAGAATTATGTTTACTATAGTTTATGTGATCTTGTAGTTGTGTGAAAAATATATACAGTCTTATCTTATTGATTGATAATTCAAGGATATGTGGTGATAAATATCAAGGAGATTACCTGTAACGGAATTTTTTATACTCCTGACTATAAAGTTCTTCTGCTTTGTTTGTTAATCTTTTTTCTTGCAATGTCTAAGCGATTAAGTCAGCGTATGCTCTAGAATAAAGCTTTCTCCCCAAAGTGTCGATTTGGAGTTTCTGGAATTATGTCTGAACACGCTAATTATACGGCAGGCTGGATAATTTTAAAGGACCATAACCGTTGCCGACAACGAGAAATTTCACACGTTTGAATCGCGCGGGCACTTTTTATTTGTTGTTATTTTTTAAAAAAACTTACTTATAGTGATAATAGGTCAGGTTAGAAAAGTTACTTGTTAGTGCAATGGTAAAGGGCGTCAGCAGTCTCATTTGATGGTCGGTTCGATCCCCAATGCCGGCTTCGACTGATGATTTCATTATTAGTTTACTAAAAAATATCCTGATTATTTCGCAATAAAAGGGTGTCCCGCGCGCATTCAAACGTGTGAAATTCTCATTGTCGGCGACGCCTATTGTCCTTTGACAAAAATCAAAAAATCAGCTATTGGCTAAACAGCTATTGTGTGAAGGCCCAAACCAAATCTGAAAACAAATCGATAGAGCTCGTGGTAGTTGAAAAAATTAAAAAATCGCAAAATATTGTTTTTGGGATAATACACAGTGATTCAAAATTACGTTAACATAAAAAAATCGGGCAGCATAACACCGTTGCGGCCGTTTCTGAATTTTTTGGATGGCAAGTCCGGAAACGTCCCAATATTGCCATCATAAAACAATGACGATAAACTATTTCACAAGCAAAAAACAGGCGTATAAAAGAAACAAAGAAGTGAGAAAAACTGAAATTTCAACAAAAATAGGAAATTCGAAAAATGTTAACGTAATTTTGACTCAACCTGTATAGGGTTTTCAAAGTCCAAGGAGTCCCATAATTAAGTGTACAGTCAACCTCTCTACTATGGCACCCCCAAAGTTCGTTCCCGCCTTGGGTCCGACACTTTTTTTAACACGATTTTGAAGGCTTTTGCCATTTCTGTTTTGACAGTCTGGTCCCAAATATCGTAAGGATTCCGATTTTGCCGATCGTTTTTCAGAATATAAAGAAAATTCTTCTAAAAAAGCAAAAACTCAGTTTAAAAACAGAAATTTTTGAATTTTCCTGTTTTTAAACTGAGTTTTTGCTTTTTTAGAAGAATTTTTTTTATAATTCTGAAAAACGATTGGCAAAATCGGAATCCTTGCGATATTTGGGACCAGACTGTCAAAGAGCATTTATAAAAAACTTCAAAAATCGTGTTAAAAAAAGTGTCGGACCAAGGCGGGAACGAACTTTTGGGGGTGCCATAGTAGAGAGGTTTGACTGTATATGGTATGTTTAAATATCGACCTCTAAACGTATTCTACTCCAAAAATGTAGCCTAGATTTCGGCATGTATATATTTTGGCATTTAACATAACCGATAGTCGATTGAAAATGCCAAAACCAAAAGCTTGTTACTCTCTGGCATTTGTCGTTAATGCAATGATTTTTATGCAGAATAGTATTCTTTTTTTATTTGGATATAATGTAATGATTTAGAGACAATCACAATGGGAGATCCTGCTCAAGACTTATTGAAAAAAGTGATGAAGAACAGCAAGGGTGCTGGGATTGGGCTGGAATGGTGGTGGCCGCTGGAGCCGCAGCTTTCACAATCGCTAATTCCCTATTTACTGGTTTAATTTTTAGTTTTTTGTGTTTTTTAATGAGCTTTTCGTTACATCTACCCACAACATTACTTTTTAATATTATAAACTTCCTGTTAATAACATAGTTTTTTCTCTCTATAATTTCTGAAAAATTACAGAATTTTCTACAGGTTTTTTTAGGTCCACTGTTTATTTTAGACTATCTTTGGTTTTTCGCCGCAAATATACTTGAAGGGCCATTGCGTTCTGGATTGTCCCTGCCAATTCAAATTTTTTTTCTTAATCATTGAATTTCTGTACGGATTTTTCAGCTTAGTTTCTAACATAACAGTGCCTTGAATTAGATTTCATGTAAAGTTGTGTTAGAAACCAAGTCAAAAAATCCGTAAAGAAGCTTAGTGGTTGGGATTTTTTTGAATTGGCGGGAGACAACAATGTCGTAGACGGCAGTGGCCCTTAAAAAACCAGTAGAGAACATTTAAAAAAATTAGCATTCAGCTGAGTAGATTTAGGCATTATGAGACTTAATCCAAATTTAACATCCACCATTTTTTAGTCGATGCGGTCACCGTGCCATAATGTTCAATCGCATCGGCGGAGTGGGCGACGAAATCTATCGTGAAGGACTTCATTTTCGCATGCCATGGTTCCAGTATCCAATCGTTTACGACATTCGTGCCCGTCCAACCAGATCAAGTCGCCCACGGGTAGCAAAGATTTGCAGATGGGTCAATATAGGTCTTCGAGTGCTTTCTCGGCCAGGCTAGATCTCACTTGAAATTGTTTTCGTCAACATTTACTTATTTTAAGATCCCAACAAACTGCAGAAGATCTATCGGACACTTGGTTTGAACTGGGAAGAGAGGGTGTTGCCTTCTATTTGTAATGAGGTTTGAGATCTTTATAATTTTACCTCTTTAAGTGTTTAGCTAACCCCCTAAAAATCACCTTGGCTCCCCTGATGTGTTTTTTTAAATTGTATGACCTAGGCATAAGCTTTGGCTGTTTGTAGATGCTAAATCAGACTTTACACTCGAAAATAACCATTACTTTTTTTTTAAATTTTCAAAAAATTCTGTTTGTGCCATCTTGTAGCTGAGATTCAGGGCTACCAGATAAGCTATAAATATATTAGATGTTGTTTGAAGAATGCGCATCCGCACTCAAATTCGAGTTGAAATCCTTGGGCTGCTTCTTAAAATTTTATCTGAATTTCTGAAGCATATTTACTTGGTCAACAGCTCATTTGGCGCGCTGAACCTCAACTACATGATTTTAGAAGCTGGATAAGCAGACGGAAGCCAAAAACGTCAACAACTGAATAATTTTGGAGAAAAAGTAAAAAAGGGAGGATTCTATTTCCAAGATACTTACTGAGTAGTCTGTTTAGTATCCGCAAACAGACTCTTCATTGTGAATGCAAATTTAGAGTAAGCGATGGGAGCTCAAACATGTTTTCTAAACTACAAAAAGGAAAGAAAAATATTTGAGTCCCCACAAACATACACTGTCTTCCACGCCTATGTCTAGGCCAAGAACAGAGCTCCTAAATAAACCGGAATACATTTTAGCAACTAGCTCATTAAGGCTGAAAACAAGTTTTTTTTCACCGAGAAAGCGAAAATTGAGACACAAAAATATAGATAAAAAAGTTTTTAGTGTCACGAGAGGTTTTATGGTTTTGTCATAAAACTTAATTTATTTTAGTAAAAGTTTCTATTTTTATGGGAATAAGGGCTGTATTGGTAGCAGCAGGTAACAAAAGAGGCAGAAAAAAATTCATTTGATAAAATTAAAAAAGATAAAATAATACAGGGGACCATGGCAATTTTTCAGGGGCCCCCTTAACACATACAGAACCGAATTTTGCTTAAAATTTTTTCGAATTTGTAGGTTCTGAAAGGGGTTGTGGCCAAGTTCAATGCTTCTCAGCTGATCACACAGCGTCAGCAAGTGTCTCTTTTGTTCGCAAAGGTCTCATTGAACGGGCTCTTGACTTCGACATCATTCTGGACGATGTGGCACTCACAGAGTTGGCTTTCTCACCTCAATACTCTGCTGCTGTGGAGGCTAAGCAAGTAGCTGCTCAAGAGGCTCAGCGTGCTACTTTCTACGTCGAGAAGGCTATTCAACAGCGCCAAGAAAAAATTGTTCAGGCTGAAGGAGAAGCTCAGGCTGCTAAACTGGTTATTTATTTTTATTTCATTAAGTTTTTTCACTATATGTCTTGACATTAAAAATTGTCATCAATCTTGATAGAAATCTAATAACCAATAGATTTTTGTTGTAAAAAGTGACATAAATCAAAATTCAAGTTTTGCGATAAAAAACTGTCGGCACTGTTGAAATGAATAAGTGACGATTAAAACGTGAAATCACAGTTCATTATTAGACACATTTTAACAAAATTTCGACACTATATCCATATAGTGTATACACTGATTTTTTATAGAAAAAAAAGAAAAGATACATTTTCGGCATTTTTTTTATCAAATGGTTTAGAAAAAGTGTCGGACCCAGCGAGGGATCGAACTTTGGAAGATAATTATACATCGAGGTTCGATTGCAGAATTTTTTTTTCGAAAATCAACATGGGGATCAAGGCAGTTTAAAGCTTAATATATCTTAAGACTTCAGATTGGATTTTTCTGTCTGTTCGCCAAAAATATTGAAATTTCATATAGTAAATCGACTATCCCAAAAAATCGATAGCACATGACTTAGGCTAGCTTTTCCACTTTTTACATTTTCAGATGGTCATAATATTG
This sequence comes from Ditylenchus dipsaci, assembly GCA_004194705.1. NCBI lineage: Eukaryota > Metazoa > Nematoda > Chromadorea > Rhabditida > Anguinidae > Ditylenchus > Ditylenchus dipsaci. Next base: position 174,501 of record SADC01000855.1, on the reverse strand, counting down.
TCACTACATAACTAAATATTTTTGTTAGAGCAATTATCAATAATTTTTTGGTAGATAATAGGGTAGGATTCGATCGGTTTTTTTTGAGATTGGTCGGTTTAAAAAACCGATTTTTTTTCAAACACGGTTTTCGATTACGGTTTTTCAAAAGTTTCGGTCGGTTAGCCGACCTGTACCCGGTTTTTCGGTTAATTTTGACTTAAATGAACGGTATTTCGCTAAACCTGCTTTTCGGTTTTCCCGCATTTCTCCGGTCGGTTTTTTGGTTCCGGTTTATTGACCACAAAACCGGTTTTCGGTTAACCGACCGAATCCAACCCTAGTAAACAATACCTAAATTCTGATTTGCTTTGATTTGCTTACAAACCTCTTTTATGTTGCAAACTTGACTGCAAAATTTTTAATTCCTCTCCAGACAAAAAGATTTCAATTAACTGTGTTCCGTATTTTCCGGTTCCTAATCTCTAAATCGTTATAACTCCGATCAGAAATTTTGTTATTGTGGCATATTTTTTTTCAACGATAGCCAATATTCTGCGCTACAAAAGTAACAGAGAACTTTTTTAGACGTCGTCAATAAAAATGCTATAAAAAATTATATTTATGAAAAAGTAGGATCCACACATGCCTAATACTATATAGAGATGAACAAACATTTCTGTTTGAATTTAAATTCTCAAAGTAGAAAAACTGTTAATAAAAAATGACCTAAGCTATGAGATCCTAATCAAAAATAAAGAGCTGTCCGTTTATTATTCTATTATTATTCGTTTAACCGAAAATATACAGTATTTATCAGGGTGATATTTTACCTTACCTTGTAATGAACCATCAAGGTTTTGTTATCATGTCTTTAACTACTATGTTTCCAGCTAGGAGAGTCCATGAAGAGTGATCCAGGTTTCTTAAAGCTTCGAAAAATCCGTGCTGCTCAGAAAATTGCTAAAGTTATGTCTTCGGGTTCTTCGAACCGGGTCTTTTTGCCTTCAGATGGTCTTATGTAAGCCAATTCTAACCCCTTGTTCCAGTAAAAAGCCTCTTTTTAGGCTGAACATTGCCGATACTGACTACCTCGACATTTGGACAGTAAGGAGACCAAAAGACGTCGCTAGTAAAGAATCGATCAGACAGTTTTCTTTTCAACAAAATATCTTTGGCAGAATATTAGGCAAATTCTTTGTTGTTTGTTGTAGTGCACTAAATCTGAAATGTTTTTAAAGATGTTTTGTTGTGCAACCCTAATAAAAAATTTATTTATGTAACAAACTATTTGTACATTCATTAAAGCTACTAAACATCGTTTTTCAAAATAGCTTCTTTGAAACAAGCTTTGACGTGGTTGAGTACTGACCAACAAGGCAAGTAACTAGCGTCGCTTGGAAGTGAGAATCTGGAGTCATTTTGCAGAAGGCGAGGCACTAAAATATTGTGTTAGGTAGAGACTTTATGATGAAGAATAATCAATTTGATACTTTTTTTCCAGCAGAAGTTCTCTCTACTTTCTTAGTCATACAACAGGGTGTGTGATCAGAGTCTTGAGCAGCACAAGAAAATAGATCTAGACCAAAGTTTTGTGGGCATGGATCCGTTCCAATAAACATTTGAGTCAGCTAAATTAGCTTGATGAAGAAAATTTAAAAACCGCTTTGTATTTTTTTGTTCAGTGATCTATGCATCTCAGGTCTACTGCTATGCAAAGGATCTTCACAACTAAAAATTTTCGCATTTTATCTAACAAGTGACTACTGAAAATATGGCCTTGAAAAGTTACATTCATTCTAAAGGTTCACTGAGCTTCTTTAAAACGCAAATGGATGATTGTGATGTCGCTTGTTTCAGTGAAATTTTTCATGCTAAATCCGAATCTAGTTTTAGAGATTTTAGCTATTTTGAAATTTTCGAGAAAAACGCATTTGAAAAATTGCACACTTTCATGTCAAAAATTATAAAAAAGTGAATTCTGGACTATTTCGGATGTTCTGCCATGTTTTTCAACTGGGCCGTTGCAAAAAGAGACTCTATATGCATTTTATGGTCAAGAGTACTTCTCGGAATCATGTCTAAGGTAAGTGAGTGCGCGCATCTCTACTCTCAAGCCCCCTGCGCCCCCTTCGGTGGCTTGGAGTTGAGATGCGCACACCCACATACCTTAGACACAGATCACTCGAAAGTGACTCCTGATGCATGAAAAAGCATGCATACCAGAGTTTATTTATGCGGTAGGCCCCAGTATTCAAAACTATGTTCAACATCTTCTTGTTAATGGGCTCTGTGGGATTAGTGGCCCTCTTTTGTCCCTTCCCCTCCCAATACAGCCCTAATTCCCTTTAAAAATGTTTTGGGCGGGAATTCAAAAAATTTTTTTTTTGAATTTTCTTAAGTTTTTCACCTTGGGGGACCAAGGCAAATCGAAATCGAAAAAAAAATTTTTCGATTTTTCGGAAACCAAAGTGTTTCCGTGCCTATTCAGAGCACGAGAATCAAAATGGGACGGGTCCTTTCCCCTTCAGGAAAAGTAAATTTTTCGCTAGCTGGGGGGATTCTATAGTATAGCCAGCAAACCTGCAAGGGACTGAGAAATGGCCAGTGCGCGGTGGAATGCGCTTTTGAAAAAGATCAAGGAAATGGCCGACTCGCTGGAGAAGCAACACGACGATGAAACCGGTAAGCAGGTTAGTACCTTTTCCTCATCTACCGAAGTTGAGAATTTGGCTGTAGTACCCGAAGCACGGAATTGTTTGTCAACCCAAAAGTGCCGTTGGGTCGTGTGGGAAGTACCGAAAGGGTTTGTGTGGTGTGGATGTGGACCGTCTGGTGGGTGTGTATGGTGACCGTCTAGCAGGTGTAACTGGGACCGAAACGTTGGGTGTGAAGGGTGTGTTGACCGAAAGGGATTGAAGTGCGAAAGGACCGAAGCCAGTGACCCGTCGATGGAAGTACAAGCATAACTGGACCAGAAGCAAACAGAAGACTCCATAGCCAAACTGCAGCTCCGTGGTATTACCGAAGCCAAAGCTCCTCCTGTGATGGTCAAGTCAGCTCCGCTCCCTGTCATCTGTGACTCGCCTGCCGATCTCTGTGGCCCAGCAGCACGCTCCCAATCAAACTACGCAACGGTGGCTAGAAGCAATGAGAAAGGACCTCCTCCTCGACTGGACCGGACTCAAGTGGAAGTGACCGCTGACCCGTCTATGTCTCTGCAGCAGCTCTACCGAAGAAGTCAAATAAAGATGACCCGTCTGAAGAGGATCTGGAAGGAAGCGACCGTCTACATGGTTCAAGCCGACTACTACTTGCACTGTGGCCAAGAAGAGCGGAGGGTGCCAAGAAGCGAATGAAGTGGCTAGAATCTATTGTAAAGTCTCCATTGTCCGTTCTGTCTTCGTGTAGTAGTGTTGTTAGTAGTGGTGAGAATAAAATGGGTGTGGTCACTCCTCTTGTCCTGGTGCCAGAATTAAGTCGTGAGATAGGGCAACCTATTTCATTGTTTTTTAACTACCTTTTTCAAACCTTCGGCAGGCTATATCTCAGTCGTGCTTGAACATTTAAAAAATCTGTAAAATGTTTTGTAATAAGCAAAAATATAACATTCCAAATACATTTAGCTGCTTGAGGACTAAAAATAAAAAATAGTAAATGTTACCATTTTCGAAAACATTGATCTTTGGAACTTTTTGGGGTCTAACTTTCGCTGTGCTTATATTTCACTATTTTTTATTGCAGATTCAGATAAATCTTAAAAGCTGAGCAGAAATGTGTATTCATTCATGGAAACAGCTGTCAAGTTGATGAGAAATATTTCCTAACAAGTATGAGTGAATTGTATTTAAAAAGAATTAACCAAAATTTATCTTTTTGCCTTGGGGGACTAAAGTAGACAAAGGGATAGCAGTGGGCTTGAGTATTGGAGATGCGCACACAGACTTACCTTAGAAATGATTCCGAGCAAAAAAACATAGAGAAGCTCTTTTTGCCAAGCTCCAGGGACAAAACGGGGTAGAATACATTTATACAAGGTGATCGGACAATCTCCAAAAATTTTAAGAATGTACCCAAAACCTATGACCTTGAAGCTTAAAGTTTATGCTCGCCACCGAAGAATTGCTTAAATAAACCGCTCAATGGCTCAAAATGTTGCTAAGAAGTTGCTCTACAACTTAACGTTGAGCTTTGTCTAACTTGAAATCAATAAGACTCTGAAACAAACAGATTTAACAAAGAACGTGACGGAGAAACATAGTCCAAATACTACATAGAGATGAGGTAGTTATATTTTTTAGGGTATCTAGTATCTTTTTAGGGTGGTTTACCTTGGTTTCCCAGGCAAAAAGTTTAATTTTCTCGAAATGTTTTTTCTCTTGTCAAATGTTTTTTTCTGTTTTTTTGTCAAAATGTTTTTTCATATGCTTTTCCAGACCCTGAAAACACGTTTCCTACGCGTTTCAGAAGCTAAAACGTATGAAAAGCGGTTTAAAAATGATCTTAACGTGATTTTGGGCAAACCAGAAATCCGGCACTCCTGCCACGAAAAATACTGCGAAAAGCGTTTTCAGGCACGCATCGATACTTTCGTAGCATGATAAAATAATAGTCCTGGCCTAAGATCATAATTTTAGTGCAATAAAGTTAGGCTAGATACAAAATATTAATGAAGCGATATGCAGTCTGAGACTTCATTGAAATTTTTTTAATGTTCTCTGATAAAATTACTCACAACTTTCTTGTTGAGAGTATCGAAGTTGCATCTAGACTCGCAGACCTTATCTACTCGCTTGTGTTTGCAGCAACTGAGGAATACTTTGTTTGGGTCCTGTAAATATAGTGCATAATTAAATTTTTTAATTGTCAACAACAGTTTACATTGGATTTAGGCTCTAAATGTGACAATTGAGCCAAGGAAGATTGAGGCTCTGGAACAAAAGCAGTAGGGGGTGGAGGCACAGGTCTGGGCTGCTCCACTACTGGTTGTGCAAGTGTTGGGGCTGGAGTTACTACAACAGCTGCTGCTCTTTGAGCCTGTTGTTCACGATCTAGCAGATTTCTCTGAGCTTGCTAAAATACATTAAATAACGTAGTTTTAAAAACTGATACTGCACTCTTAACACTCTTAAACAAAAAAAAGTTGCCTTTTCGAAATTCTGTAAATTGCGTTAGAAACCTTAGGAATTTCTGATTGAGAAAAGCGCTATCAGATTTCTCACCTATCTTTGAAAAAAAAAGCCGGAAAAGTAAGTGTCGGTTTCATTTGAATGTCAGTTTAGCAAAAAGAAATCAGTGTCAGTTTAGACTTTAAAACTGACACTTAATTTGTATGGCTTTTTTCAGAGAGAAATCAAAAATCTGATAGCACCTTTCTCAATCAGAAATTCTTCAACTTTCTAAGGCACTTTAAAGAATTTTGAAAAGACAACTTTTTTATGCCTACGACCACTTTAAAAAATGTCAGGTTGGCCAAACTAACATTTCAGTGTCACTGTCAGTTATAAAAACACTGCTCGAGAGACATGTTTAAGCCGCTCTCAACGTTAACTAGTCTAGCTACTAATTCGTTTAGCCCCACACTCCCATTTTTTATTTTATTTTTCTTTGATGCGACAAACATCTTTCATTTATTCACATAGATACAAGTCAACAATTTGTGACCATAAAAAATATCTCAACATTGGGATCTTCAAAAAAAATATACGTTGTTTAAAAAAATTGTACAAATTGAGACACGAAAGCAAAAATGGAGGTGTGGGGCTAAACCGAATTACTGCCCTAGTCTAAACTTAAAAAGAAAATTTCCTGTTAAAAAGGTGAAAATACAGACACTATTATGGCGATCAATAAAGAGTTTTGTTTGTTTCTACAGTGTTTTTCGGATATTAGCAAATGCTACCTATCTTAGTACAATGGAATAGCGGCGAATTTTCTTTTTGCCTAGTGGGGACATCAAAAATGAATTTTCTGCGGAATTCTCGTTTTGTTTATTTTTATTTCAAAGAATACCAATTGCTGCTGAACCAATTGCCTGTTAGCTGGTTGTTTAGGCCTTCTATTCCTTCGCTGCGCCAGCAATTGAGCAATCTTTATTTTGTCTTTCTCCTCCGGCAAAAACATGGCCGGAGGTGGTGGATGCAAATCGAATTCGAGTCTGGATTCAGCTGATGTCTTTTTCTGGGGTACAACTATGGTTGGTGGTGGGGGAGGTGGTGGTTCTTGAAAGATATTTGTTGAGGGGCTGGCGCTGGTTGTTGTTGTTGAGGTAGTACTAGTTGAGGTTGTGGTGCGGGGATTGGAGCAAATTGAGGTGGAGGAGGTGGTGGTGGAGCAAAATGTTGTTGTTGCTGGAATTGCTGCACCTGTTGCTGTTGCTGCTGGTACTGCCATGACTGGTCAGCGACCGGAAGTATTGCTGTTGAGGGTAGTAGTAACCGTTATGATAGTAGTATTGGCAGTGGTATTGAGGGACTGTAAAGAAGTGATCATTTTTATGCTTGGTCTAAATAATGAAAAAATGCCAAAGAAAAGTTTAAATAGATACGGCCCTGTAAAAAATTACTTGAGAATACTAGACAGAATGTTACTTTTTCCCAAAATCTTTTATTTTCCTTAAAACAGACAGGCAAGCGATCAAATACCGTATGAAGTTTTTTAATTGACACCCCGAAATATACAAAAACATTTAGGGTTGACGAGTGCTCCAAACCAAGTAATTTTGAGTAATAATTGAAAATTTTTGAGTTTTGAGCACTCGAAAACTTCGTGCTCGCCAACCATACCGCTTTTCTTGAGATATTTTTATTTTCTGATTTCTCTTAACTTCAATTTCATTTGTTTTTCGTTTAAATTAAATTTCTAGATTTCTTTAGTGCCTGTGGAGTTACTTTTAGCTTGATGTAGCTTGGCGTATTTTTGAATTGCTTGATGTTTCCATGGGCAGTTTGCATAGAAATTGCTTGATGTTACTTTCCTTCTTGATGTTTCTATAGTCTACAGTCTTACACATAATAGTTACAGTTTTTTATTAACTTTTGGCATCCCAGACAGTTGAATACGGTACTTGGACTATTGACTGCATGATTTTTCCATTTCAGGAATACTCTTGGCTTCTTTAATTAATTTCATTTTTGCTTTCGACGAATACTAAAATGGGAAAAAATATTTTATGGCGGGAATTTATTAGAGCTTATACTTTAAAGTTCTGCAAAGTCACATAAATTTCGAGAATTTTCCCAACCATAATAAACTTAAACGTCTGTCAAAAAAGCGATTTCTTACTTTGACTATCACACTTTGCAATTAAGAGTTTGCATTTCGCTAATAAATAAAAACACTTAAAGGACCATGTTTTTTGAGCGCAGTGGGATGTCCGAAATTTGAATTGGCCGAAAACACTTCTCTTTCGTCTCAAACTTTACTCTTTGGAGTCAATCGCCATAACTCAAAAGAGTACAGTGCGAGACGAAAGAGAACTGTCCCGCGCTAATTCAAATTTTAGACTTTTTGTATGGCCCTTTAACATTTTGTCACTTTACCTGTTATAAAAACGAGCAATATTGCAGTCAATAAAATATCTGAACACAAATTCTGCCTTGACCAACTCATACTGTAGAAAATACAAAAACAATATTCAAAGTAATTTTTTTATTTATACTATCACAGCTGAACACAATTTACTGCTTTCCTCAACTGTGAGCTATGCATAGGTGAAAGGTTAAAAAGAAACCACCAAAAACCTAAAAGCCACCCCAAATCTACCTGTTGTGCAATTAGCTTTCTCCCCCCAAAAAAAGAGAAACCTGGCTAGAAGAAGAAAAAAGGAAAAGTATTAAGGGAAAAAGTTTGCCCTAGGATTTGTAGTTGGATTGTAGTCTGAATCGGAAGGTTTTTTTGTGCTAAAGTCTTTGTTATTGGATCAGCTGCTGGTCCAAGTTAAGGATACATTACAACTACTAAAAGCAATTTATACAGGCATCGCCTTAGGCTGCTGCGATGATATCTGCTACTGTGAAGAAAAGGTTAATCTGTTTTTTTCAGCTAGCTAGCTATCTGTTATACAAATGGACCAGGCAAAACTTGTTTACCCGCCTTTTGCAATTCCACTTCCATTCAATTTTTATTAGATAAACTTGGAAAAAAGATTTTTCAAAATATTTTTTAGCGTGTTTGTTGATTTTATTAGATATTTTTACAAAAAGGAGTGTGTGTGTCACAAGTGGAAGCGTGACTAAGAGGTTCTCAAGGAGAAAGCAGATCGGAGCAATTAACATGAGAAAGGGAAATTATGGTTCCGACGATTGAGCATCAATTGCAAAATTTGCAAAAGCAGAGAGAAAAGATTATAAAATATTAGGGTTACATGATGCCTAACTTAATTATATGAGTTAAAGGGGGGAAGCTACTTAGGTTTGAAAATTCGGCCTCGGTGGCACAGCGGCCCACTGTCAGTGGGTAGGCGTTTGTGCTTTTTGGCCCGAAATCATGTGCGTGTTCAATCCCACGTGTTGGCACGCTATTTATTTTGGCTTGTTCCTGATTCTGAACCTGGCGCTAAAAAAGTCGAAATATCCCGAAAAAGCAGTCAAACAAGCCAAAATAAATAGCGTGCCACCACGTGGGATCGAATATGCGCATGATTTCGGGCCAAAAAGCACAAATGCTCACCCACTGTGCCACCGAGGTCGGGTTCTCCCATCCAAGTAGCCCCCCCCCTTTAAAAGGGGTAAAACTTTTTTTTTGTCACAGATTCACTTTTTCTGTCACAGATTTCCTCATTTCTGTCACAGATTTTACCTTTCTTGTTTCTTTCGAATTTTTTGATCTTTTTTGAAAGTTATTACTAGGGTCGCACACGGTCGGTTGACCCAAAACCGGGTTTTCGGCCAATAAACCGAAACCAAAAACCGGGTTCTGAAAAACTGGGAAAACCGAAAACCGGTTTAGCTAAATACCGGTTTATTTAAGTCAAAATTAACCGAAAACCGGGTACGGTTCGGTTAGCCGACCGAAATTTTTGAAAAAACCGGAATCGGAAACCGGTTTTGAAAAAAACCAGTTTTCAAAGCCGACCGATCTCAAAAAAACCGGAACCGTGCGACCCTAGTTATTACACTATCAGATAGCCTTGCGGTTCTAGTTTCTGGCGAGGTATCATTTTTGCATCTTTCTTGCGAAATATAACACAAATAGGTGGAAATATGAATTAAGCTAGAAAAATAATTTGGCTCATAATTTTACTTTTTTGTGCTACACTTCGCAGAGATAGTGCAGCAAATGATACCTTGCCAAAAACTAGAATCGCAGGGCTATGTATTGGTGTTAAAACTTTGAAAAAGGGTTAGAAAATTTAATAGAAAAAGCCGATAGGAAAGAAAAGCTCAAATCTGTGACAGAAATGAGGAAATCTGTGACAGAAAAAGTGAATCGGTGACAAAAAAAAGTATTGCCCCTTTAAAAGCCTCTCGAAAAACCTATGATTTTCTATTTTAGGTCGCTTTTTATAGGGTTCGTGATCACCATCGTCGAGTTGTTGAAGATGCTGATAAAGGTGTTCGTTAAATTCCTAACTCTTTCCAAATTTTTAGCCGTTACGCCAAATTCAAAAAAACCAGAAGAAGGAGGAGGTAAAGAATATCCACTGCTGAAATTTCTGTAATGGCTTTTTCACATTCATCGAGTTAGGTTAGAGTTTCGGTTTTCGTAAAAATTTTCTTCTTTTAGTCAAAGAGGCAAATATTTTTATTATTTTTTTAAAAGTTATAACACTTTTAGGTAGCCCCAAGATTCTAGTTTCTAATACCGTATCATTTGTCATAACATGCTTGCAAAATGTGATACAAAAAATACGAAGTACAAAACAGATTAGGACAAAAAAATTTCTGATTTGTTTCATACTTTTAATTTTTTGTAGCATATTTTGCAAGCATGTTATGGTAAATGATACGTCATTCGAAACTAAAATCTCGGGGCTACCTAACACTATTTGTAGTGTTATAACTTTTAAAAAATTATAAAAGTATTTGCCTCTTAGACTAAAAGAAGAAAATAATTACGAACACCCGAACTCTAACTCGATGAACGTGAACAAGCCATTAACTTAAACGTTTATACCGATTTAAATTGAAGAAAACATATAAATTTACAGTTCTGAAAATAAATTTGAATAAATGCTTTCAGGTTCTTTATTATATAACTCATCATAAAAATAATTATTATTAACGAAAAAATACATTGTTGTTGAAAATATTCTGGAAAAGATTTGGGACAAAAAATCGAAAATCTGGTTAAAAACTGTAAATTTGCCGTCAAGTTATGGTCTGTTTTTTCTTGAAGGACCAAACTTGTTGATGAAAATGGGAATTTTGCAAAATTTAAATGCGCGCGGACACTTTTTCATTCGGAAATTATTATGTTTAGTTGATAATAAATGATTAAAAATAAAAGAAAAAACTTCATTTTATCCAGTGCTTATTGCTCTTTTAAAGCTGATTTTTTTCGACTAACTTCAAACTTCAAAAATAAAAAATATTGAGGGTCTAGAAAAAAGTCAAAAAGTAAAGAAATCTTTTTAAAAACTACAATCCCTATTCTTGTGTTAATCGATTTATTTTTATTTTTATTGCAAATGATTTTCACACAAAACAAAATAGCACTAAATTTCCATTTCAAATAAGAATTCATGTATTTGCCACATGGCGCCAACTCAATAAATAATGTTTTAAATAATATTTCCCAAACAATATTTTAAGCTCATTATACACATTGATTTTAAATCCAAATGTGTTTTGTTGAAAATATTGGCCATGTTAACCGTCAAAAATAATTATGAGAGGACATCTGCGTTGCCTGGCATGGCTTGCCATCACATCTGTCGGCTTGTTCACGTTTGTGGTCTGGAATATGCAAAATGGTAAGTTCACCAGGCTAAAGTGCCTTATATGGGGGCCATCCAAAAATCTGTTTGAACTAGTTTTTCCTGCGTCTTAGCTGCTGAAAGGTGTAGAGAACATGTTTCATGGCGTGGCAGACTCTAAAAAAAAACTTTTGACCAAAATCGATTTTTTGCATTGGGAGACCAAAGCAACTCAACCTAAAAGGGTACGTGGATACCCTAAAAAGATGGAATATGAACATAGTTTTGAATACTGGGGCCTACCGCATAAATAACTCTGGTATGCATGCTTTTTCATGCATCCAGAGTCACATTCGAGTGATTTGTGTCTAAGGTATTTGGGTGTGCGCATCTCAACTCCGCGCCTCCAAGCCCCTGTGCTCCCGAAAGGGCTTAAAAGTTAGAGATGCGCGCCCTCACTTATCTTATACATAATTCCTAGCAAGACTCTTGTCTTTTTGCACAGCTCCAGTAATAAAACACGATTAAAAATGACTAATAGGACATCCAGGTACCCTCTCCAAGTGGTTTACCTTTTTATTTATTTTTCGTATTTTTGATAGAATTTGGGTATCGACCCTTATACCCCTACACAATGATCCGTTTTTTTGTCCGCATCCGCACCGCATCCGCATTTTCGGTGTTCACAATGCCTCCGCAGTGCGGTCCGCATGCGGAACGCATTGCGGAGCGCATCCGGATGCGGAAGGCCTTGCGGAAGCGTGTTCACAATAGGCTTAGCGAATGCGGATGTGGTGCGGAAGCCGATCTGGAAGCTTTCAAAAATTTTGAATTTTTTTGTGGTATTGATGCCTATATTATAAACACGAGATACCATTGTTTTACTTTATTCGCCTGACACTTGCTTTCTAAAACTTTAGAATAGTTATAATTAAAATTTAAGAATGTTTGGCGCTACCGGAGTATACCCCCCCCAAATGGATTTTTTTTAAAAGTGTTTCCAAACACCCTATATCGACTCAACATTGCCTCAGGAACTCGAAAAGGCATTATTTTTGAGTTTTGGTCAATAAAAAATCGAGTTTTGGGACCACCCAAAATTACTTTTTTTGACCATTTTTAAAGGGACTTAAGGATGTTTTGGGGTGGTAAGGGACCAAAAAGAGGCCAATTTGTTCCAAAAAGGAAGATGTTGAACATAGTTTTGAATACTGGGACTTACCGCATAAATAAACTCTGGTATGCATGCTTTTTCATGCATCCAGAGTCACTTTCGAGTGATTGGTGTCTAAGGTAGGTGGGTGTGCGCATCTCAACCCCAAGCAACCAAGCCCCTGCGCCCCCTTCGGGGGCGCAGGGGCTTGGTTAGAGATGCTTAGGTTAGGGATGCGCGCCCTCACTTACCTTAGACATGATTCCGAGAAAGACTCTTGATCAAAAAGGCATTTAGAGGTACTTTTTGCCCAGTCCATGTTGAAAAACCGGGTAAAACAGTCATATGGTCGAAATTTCAAAATGCCCAAAACTCGATTTTTTATTGACCAGAACTTAAAAATAATGCCTTTTTTGAACTTCTGAGGCGATTTTGAGTCGATATAGGGTGTTTGGAAACACTTTTAAAAAAATTCCATTTGGGGGGGGGGGCGTGGTATACTCCGGTAGGGTCTAATGTTTTACCATCTATATACTGAGACACAGTATGTGCGGATGCATTGTGAACATCAAAAAACGGATGCGGTGCGGATGCGGGAACCGATGCGGAACGCAAAAAAAACAAATTTTATTGTGAACGCAATTCCGCGTCCGCATGCGGAAGCGGATGCGGAGCCATTGTGAACGTAAGGTTAGGCATGTTACATATCGAAATGTAGCTCAGTTTTCCAGCTACATGGTGGTATGTAACATGCTTAAGGGTGGGTGCCCAAAATTATATCGAAAATGCGAAAAATAAATAAAGAAAATACCGGATTTCGGGAGGGCGTTTAATAGAGCATATACGGTAATCGAGTAAGAAGGACACTATCCATTGTAGTGATTTGTTATTGTTGTTTAATTTGTGATAAAATTATTGGAGCACTTGTACTATACCCCAACACTCGATTGTACTTCACCCCCAGTAGCTCGAAACCCTTACAAGACCACAACAAAATGTAAGAATTTTTTTGATTATTTTTATCACTTTTATTGTCTGTTTGTAAAAAGTAATCCCATTGTGCAATGTCTGAGCTATTTTAAAGTGATAAAAAGCACTCCTCTCAAAGTACAATCGAGTGCCGATAAATAAGGACGAAGACATGACAACGTTTATAAAAAAGCCACTAAAGAAAAATCTGAATAAGCTTTTTGGATAATTTCTGATATATGAGAAATTTATAAAAAAATTTAGACGCAAATATTCAAGAGCAAACTCGTCAATCCAGCACTACCTCAGTTTCTTCAGTGTTTAAGCAGTTTTGTCAGTTCTTAGAAGATCCTTTAAAAGGAAGTGAAGGCAGAGCTCCAGATGGGTTCAAACTCACTGGATTGTTAATAACATTTAGGCATGGTGAGAGGTAGGCTTCTTGCGGATATTATAGAAAAAGGTTTTAATGCTGTGTATTGCAGGTCGCCTGTGGTGCAGTTGAAGGCAGATGCAGTGCATCCAGACTGTTCAGCATATTTTAATGTGGATAGACACTCTTTTGATGTCTACCAGTCTGTGATTCGCTCTAAGGACTTCAAAAAGTTTTTGAAGACTGATGTCAACTTTAACAAGTTCCCAGTAGTGCCTGAGAGGTTGGTCATTTTGGTCAATACATGAAATTTTTTAGAAACTTAAAGGCTGATTATAAACTTTGATAGATTTCGAAATTTCTAGAAAGGCTTTGTTCACAAAGCAGTTTTTGATTTTTCAGATCTGCATTCTTCTTGAGCTTTTTTAGAAGTCAACAATTTTTTCGAAATTCATCAGCACTTCTTTCTGGACAGTGTTACGTCTTAAATATCCGAAAGTCTTAAATATTTTTACCCGAAAAATGCGACGCCTAAGTCTAAGATTAGCAAAAAAATACAAACGTTAAAAAAAATCATTGAGTATAAAATTGGGCCGAGCTGTGGATTCAATTGCATGATTTAATTCTCGAAACACCACTTTATTTAGCTAATGATTTCGATGGCCGCTTGTTAAATAAGTCAAAAACGGGCTAATTGCTAATTTTTGTCTCCCTATGAAAAAAATGTTGTGAAAATTTTGAAAGTTTGTTAAACTTGCACGTTTGAACCTGTCCTGATAGACGCTGACTTATCCTAAGTCTAAAATTTTCATAAGTTTCAAAAAGATCAAAAAATGAAAAATTGATCAAAAATTGAAAAAGTTAAAAAAATGAACAGGGAAAAAACAAATCCAAATACGTTTTACCCATTTCGACATAGGTCAAAAAAGGGCCAAACATCTAGAAATACCCATGAACCCTAGAAAGGGCACGTTGACCACATTGTGGTCATGTCACATTTATGAGCTTTGGTTCGACTACCAAAAAGCACGTATGAAAAAACGTTATATAATCTAGGAAGATGATAATCTCAGCTTCAAACTGCAATATTTTTAGGGCTGATGAGACAATACCCGGCAGAATTATAACCTAATTTAAAGTGATGCACGTTCTGAGCCACGTGACCACATTGTATATATAAAAAACTGGATTTTAGAATAACGATGGGTTGCAAACTGAGACAGCTTGATTATATTTTTGTTTTGATATTTTTCGATCAGTTGCATTCTTGTTTTAATACAACCCATTAGATTTTAAAATTATATATTTTGATACTGATCACAGTACGATCGACGCGTGATGGGTTAATGTGTAACCCATCACCTTTGTTGTTTAAACATTTTTAGTATGACCGCAATGTGGTCACGTGGCCCCGAAGCAAAAATTTTGAAGTGCCCTTTTTAGGGTTAAAACTACTGCCTGACAACAAAACTTTTCTGACGAAAAAAATTTAGATCAAAATGTCAGTTGGGCAGGATGACAGCCGAAGGAGCCTTACAACTGGTCAGATTGGGCAATTATTTGCGTCACGAATATGCTTCAACGGGCTTTTTTAAAGGTGGACTTTAAAAAAACTATCTATTGCATTTTCGATGATTTAGGTCTGCAAAAAGAGGATGTATTCTTGGTCTCATCCATGTATCCTAGGACATTTCAGTCAGCAATTGCCTTTTCTTCGGCTTTCTTCTACCCTTTGAGCAAGGAAAATATTTCTAGCATTGTTCTAAATGCTTGCAAAACCACATTTTTCTGTGGCTCAAGTGATTGCGAGTGTAAAGCATTGAGAACACTCAGGATTGAGCATGAAATGCAGAGGGCACAGAATTTTTGGACAAAGCTCCTAGCAAACTTAGACAAAGATTGACTGATTTAGTAGATTTGTTGGGTGTGAAGGTTCTGGAACATCCTTTGGAGTTTGTGGATGGTGAGTTTTGACATCTTTTTCGGAATCAGAATAGGTAAAAAGGGTTATGATTGAACTCAAGTACAGTCTACTCTCGATATAGTGTATATTTTTTGCGGTCCCGACAAAGAAAACAGCTCTCGATAAAGTGTATATTTTCTAATTTTATTGAAATTGCTGTCTCTAAAATGTAAATTTATCCGTTTTTTTGCAAATTGAGCAATAAGCACTGAAAAAGAGTGAGGTTTGATTACTTTGAACTAGAAGAAATCAGTAATGAAATTTGCCAAAAATAAAAGCGCCAAATTCATCAATAAGAGGGTACGATGAGCTACAATTGAATTCTTGGATCTTTTTTGCCGAGGTTGAAAGAACCGAAAAGAAATGTAGTGAAGGGCAGTGAAGGTGAAAAATTAAGAGACGGTTGAAAGCTTATAGAGCGTTTGATTTCGCCAGTCATTATATAAAACAGCATTCTGATTAGGGTTGTCGACTTTCGACTTTTAAGTCGAAAGTCGAAAGGTCGAAATTTTTTTAAGGTCGATTTTTGGCCTCGGAGCGGAAATCTGATTTTAAACATATACTCAGAATTAAAAGTTGGGTACACATTGTAAAATCAGATTTACACCCGGTAAAAAAAATCTGCCTTAAAAAAATTTCGACCTTTCGACTTTCGACTTTTAAGTCGAAAGTCGACAACCCTAATTCTGATGATCATGCGGTGCTTAGTTTTGCCGATGCATCAGAAGAATATTTTTACGAAGAGAGGCGAAAAACAGAAACATGGTAATGTAATGGCTTGTTTACGTTGTTCGAGTTAGAGTCAGAGTTCGAGTTAGAGTTCGGGTTTTTGATTACGTGAACACCTATGATCCGAACTCGAACTCTAACTCGAGGGTGTTGACGTACCTCGAGTTCGAGGTCGAATTTGAAGGTGATGATGCATATAACTCGGATTCCCTTGTAGTAAACGGCCTGAAAACTAACTTTTAGTGGCTTTTGACCGCTCAGGGGCGAAATTCTGAGCCATCTGAGCTATATACATAAGCACGTTCAAGCGCGACTTCGAACTCTAACTCGATGTACGTGAACACCTTCGAGTTAGAGTTAGAGTTCGGATTTTGGAGTACATGAACACCTCTTACCGAACTCGAACTCTAACACTAACTCGAACAACGTGAACAAGCCACCAGTTACTTCTCGTCTAACCGTTAATTCATTTCTCACATGGTACCATTATTATTTTTGTCGAATAAAATATCTTTTTGATTTGGGGTTCAGGTCATTAAGGCGAAAACTCTCGATATAGTGTACAACATTGACTGTTTTGTTGGGAAACCTTCGATATAGTGTACTCTCGATATAGTGTAACTCTCGATATAGTGTATATTTTTCCAGTCCCCGCGCACTACACTGTATCGAGAGTGGACTGTAGTACTCCTCGACCAATCTAGGAACTGCTTTCTGTCTAGCTTCAGTGATAATGTTTAATGTCTGACTATTTTCACGTTTTGTAAAAAGAGCCTGGCGCAGTTTTGATTATACAATAAGGCCCCAAAATGAAATTTAAATAAAACGATATTTGAAGTGCCATTTTGTGTCAAGACTATCCACTTAACAGCTTCCGCCCTTTAAAAAATTTCCTCTCTTTTTTTGACATGGGAAGGTATTAGGTGCCGAATTTAATGGAGAATCCGATTCATTTTTACATTTTGATTTTTCAGTCTGAGAAATATGGTCGAAAAGGCGATTTAAAGAAACTGTCATTTTTGAATATTCGCTTAACATTCAAACGGTCGTAATTAACACTTTCTGTAAACACTATTTCTCAATCTTGTACCAATTTTGATGCACATTTGAAGTCACAGAACAAAAATTTTAAAAATACGAAAAATTCCGTTTTTTGAAAATTGAACTTTTTACAAATTTCGGCTCGACAACCTACTTCAGAGCCTACGTCGTAAATCGAAAATTTATGCCATCTGAAATAACACTCAATTTCAGTTCTAAAAGTGGACAGGGTTCATTTTTTAGCTTAAAATTTTTTCGAAAAAAAGAGGCGCCAATTTGCAAAAAAGAGATGTTCTAATAATCGAAATTTGAAGGATGATTCAATGACCCTTTTAGTAGGCTTCATTTTCCATCGTACCTAGAATGTTAAAAAGCCTAACGTAAATTTAAGTGCAAATACAGCCTGGACAAAAATATTTTTGATTTACCATAATTACTTTATGGAAGAGACAATTAATTTAAGCCCAGCGTGTACAACTTTAGGAAATCTGGGAGCTCCACCGGTAGGACATAGGACTGGTAAGAAAAAAAGGAAAACACCGGTAGGACATACCTTCACAAGATTCAAAGTCCTTCAAGAGTCCAACATAGGGAGGACAGTAACCTATTCAGCGAGAGAAGCCATTCAAGAACTTTAGTAAAAAAATTTCTGAAGCAAAATAAAGTCGAAAGATTGCACGAAAACAGCTGAAAACAAGATAATGAAATCAGTACCAGGGTTACAGGCTTTGCCACAAAATATTATTTCTCACGAAAAAAACTCGACCAACCATTTAGTTAAGCGATTGAGCGTTTGAATATGTAGATCATCGACAACCTATACACAAACGGTCAAATAATATAGCGGTAGAATTTCGTCGTGAGCGAATGATTTCGCGGGCGAATAATGCCCAGGAGAATTTTGCCGTGTACCCAATTAATGGGATGAATTTTGCTCCGCAACATTCACGGATGCGACATTTGCGGAAATAACATTAGCGGAGCGACATTAAGGGCGGGACATTTACAGACCGACATTTTCAGTGCGACATTTGCGAAAACGACATTTACGGAAATAACTTTTACGGAGCGACATATACTCTATGGAAAGTCTTTGCAAAATACCATTTTCACTAGTGCTTTTTGAGTATGCCAACGAAAGACAATAAATTTATTTAGTGAACAATAAGTAATTCGATAATATTTCGGGTTTTATGTCGTTTCCGCAAATGTCCCTCCGCAAATGTCGCTACGCAAGATTAATTTCCGCAAATGTAGTTTCCGCAAATGTCATGCGGCAAATGTCGGTCTGTAAATATCCTTCCTCTAACATCGCTCCTCGAATGTCGTTCCACATAAGTCGTTCTGCAAATGTCCTCCGCTAATGACGATATAGAGTAGTCGTATCCGCAAATGTTATGTCCGCAATACCCTTTATGCAAATGTACATCTGCAAATATAGATCCGCAAAAGTCTTTATTCAAATGTTACGTCCGCAAATGACCTGCCACAAATGTTTATCCGCAGATCTCGCCATGCCCACTGTTTGGCCTTCCCATGTCAAATAATCAAAAAATTCCACTTTTTAAATGTTTTATATTAAAATTTGCCCCATTTGAAATTTTTCCCCTATTTCTAAAGTTACAGTATGTCATCCTGGTCTGAACCCAAAGCCTCCAAGCTTCATTGAAATCATACAGAGCTTAAAATCATAAACCCTGAAAGTCCACAACTCCAACCTTTCTGATTACCATAAAGAAGCAGTTTGAAAATTCGGAATGAAAATTGCATTATTTTTGAAAGTTGCAGCTCTGTTAGGAAGATATGCTTGTCGTAGATTGCCTCTACCTTGCAATAAGCATGGAGATTGCATCACTTATCAAGACTTTAAGGAGGTACATTTGACTTTCAATTACCTGTGACTACTTTAACAACTAACTACTACATCTTTTTCTTAGGCAAACCTCGAGGCAATAGACATCGTCAAAAGGCTCACCATCAATGCCACCTTAGGCTCTACAGCTCGCCGTCTATTTGTAGCTGAAGCCTATCCTATACTCAAAGACTTGGTTCACATGATCCAGCAAATCAGAAACAAAAATTTTCAAAACAAGCAAATACGGGTATACAGTGGACACGATGTCACTTTGTGGCCCTTGGTGTTTGTGCTTGGACTTGCCAACAATACTCAAGACATCACTTATGCTTCTAGAATTGTCTTTGAGGTTAAATTTTTAAATAAGGCACCACAGTATTTTAAAAGGAAGATTTGTAAAAATGCCACCGCCAAAAAAGTGCCACATTTTCTTTCCTTTCGTCAAAGAGACAAAAATTAAACACTGTTTTAAAGTGATATCACCGCCAGGTAGCCCTGCAATTCTAGTTTTTGACGAAATAACATTTATTGCAACATCTGTGCAACAACCAGGTAAAAGTATGGAGCGAGTAAAAAAAATTGGTTCATACTTTTACTTTTTTGTGCGACACTTTGCACAAATTTTGAAACTTGCAACAAATGATATTTTTTCAAAAATTAGAAACGCATGGCTATCTGATGGTGCTATAACTTTAAAAAAAGTGTTTAAAACGAGAACGGTTAATTTTAATTTATGTTTATTATGGCTAAGGCTAAACACGATAATGTTTGTGGTTTTGAAAATTTTAATCAAAAAACTTTTGCTAGAGCCTTCTGAAAATTTGGAATTTTTAAATTTTTGTCTTTGTCGAGTACTAAAATATTCATAGCTTTTTATTTGCTGAAGATATTTGTAAGTTGTAAATTGCATCTTGAAGAAGAAAAGCAAAGTTACATTTTGATTAGTTATTTGCTTGTCTGTCATTAAAATTTACTGGCGCATAATCCCACGGATTACAGTGTCAGCCATTTGATAAGGACTCATCTTCAAATGGTTATAACTTTTCCTACCCTGAACAATATGAGTGTATGCTTCAGGAGGGTAGCATTATGTAGAAAATGTCATGGAGATTTTGAATCTGCAGAGAAATAATGAAAAAGAGTTTACCTGCAAATGGCTTCTGTAAGGTTAACTTTATAATCTTTGGGATTTTGCGGCAGTATATTACACAAGCCAATAACTAGTCAAAGAGAGCATTGCTTTTATTTTACGAGATGCGATTTACAGCTTAGAACAATCTTCAGTATATAAAAGTTATGAGGCTTTATTCATACTCCCGCGGGACAAACTTTCAAACAGTTCCAGACCAACCATTTTAATATTAACTTAAAGTTATTTTATTTTTTTTCATTAGCGAAAATTTTTTGACTAAAAGTTTTATAACCACAAACACTATCGCGTTCAGCGTCAAATTCTGAGTCAGAATCAACAGAAATTACAACCAAACGTTTTTGCGTTAACTCCTTTTCGTCTTTTCATCACTAAGAATTTCGCCTTTAAATTATAATATGACTTTTTACTACTAAAAAAGTTTCAGATTTACCAAGCTACTGGAAAAGATGCTCTACAAAATCTTCCGTACTTGAGAGTGGTTGTGAATGGTGTGGACAGAACTGGAGATATTGACTTTTGCAAACCTCTTCAACTTGGTCTCTGCTCAGCTATCAGATTAGAACATTTTTTAAAAACAGAATTTTTCAATTTGGCAGGAGTGGATAATTTTGAAGGCTTGTGTAAATCTTAAAATAAGACTGGCAATAAATATTTTAAAGCTTTTGGTATAAAAAACAGGACGAATAAAAAAACTCTACCAATTTTAAATACTTGGTGCAGGCAAGCCATTCTCCTGGCGATATCCGAATTTTTCGGAAATTCCACAATGTCTGATTCTTGACATGTAACCATCATTTGCAACCTATTCAAGTAATATAGTTTGTTAAATGCTGGCTGCCCACCTCTAAATTAAAAACGTGTTTGTGGCATTGTGTTTTTTGACCCACTTTTTGAAAATTTCTCTGAAGCAATTTACCTCTAATATTGTAGCTCATCTCAGTGGCTACAGAATGAGGCGTAATTTGGATAAGAACAGTATCTAAAAAGTTGCTCAAAAGCACAATGCCAAGAACACGATTTTTGAACAAGAGGGTGAGGCAGGTGTGGTCTATAATTAGGGATAATACGATATGCCTGAATCTATAATAAGTAGAGACCGGATTTATATGCTCTAAAAATGAGAAATATAATACACAGTCAACAGTCGATTTAACGAACCTCTGGGGACCGACTGAATCGTTCGTTAAATCGATAGTTTCGTTAAATCGAGTATTCGTTAAATCGAGTGTTGGTGAACAAACTTTATTGAAATGTTCGTCAAATCGAGAATGGCACGAGTACACTATACCGGCTAGCTCAAAAACGCCTGTAATCCTCGTTTTTTTAATGTTTCAGCAGCCAATACATGCTTAAAGTATCTTTTAAGGTGGCGGTCGACACTTTTCTGCAAAAAGAATCAATGACAAAATTTTGACATTTTGACTTGGTGGACCAAAGTAATTTAAGGATGCCTTGATACCCCTAAAGAGTCAAAAAAATAAAGAAATAAATATTATTTTGACAACTAGGACCTAAGGTTTTGCTGCTTAGCTCTAGTCAAAAAACAAGACAAAAGATCTTTCAAGGGGCATGCTCGTCGCCGATGGGAATATTTTAAAAGGCGGGTACCAGCGAAATTCAAACATGTTTTTGATTACTTATTCCCCGTCAATTACTCAAAAATAATGTTTTTGAAAATAATTCTTTTTTGAATTGACCTGGTACTCGCCTTTTGAAATATTCAATCGGCGGCGAGCATGCCCCTTAAAACATTTGCTTTGTATTTGCTTGTACCGTATAACCTCTATTAAACGGGCACCCTACAGTTAACTTTTTCAAATTTGCTTTGCTTTTTTACCCCAATATTGTTTATTTTTCGAAACGGACGACCACTCATTTTGTAGAGTTTGTGAAGCTCTACAAAATGAGTGGTCGTCCGTTTCGAAAAATAAACAATATTGGGGTTAAAAAAGCAAAGCAAATTTGAAAAACGTTAACTGTAGGGGTGCCCGTTTAATAGAGGTTATACGGTATTTGCTTTGGCCTTCCAGGGCAAAAAGTCTAATTTTTTGTCGAAAAAATCTGCCAAAAGTCTTGACCTAAAAACATGTTTCAAGCATGTATTGGCTGGAACGTTGTAAAATGAGGCTTTTGTGCGTTTTTAAGCTAGTCTGCATGGTATAATTCCATATTTTCGCAGAAAAAAACCTTGAGCAGACAAGAAAAAACCCAATATTCGTTAAATCGAGAGTGGCTTTATTAGTAATGATCCGAAAAATGTTCGTTAAATCAAAAGTTTCGTTAAATCGAGAGTTTCGTTAAATCGAAGGTAAGGTTAACAATTGAAAACCGGTTTGTGCTAATGGGAGCCTTTTGTTCAGAACTTTACGCTGAACAAGATAGGCGCAAGAAACTTCCAAAAAAGTTCTTTTTGCAACTTTTTTTAGAAATTCATTAATGGACATTCTCAATTATGAGTTGTTTCAGTTATTTAATCGTATCTTTTTATTCGGAAACAATTTTTGTAACAAAGCTATTATTAGGTGCAGAATTCAACAGGCTTTCAATAAAATACAAACTTAGTCGGGTAAGTTGGCGTATTACATGCAAAATTTTATCTTTTTTCGAAAATATCATGAAATACAGAATTTAGTTCTTTCGTATAAACAGTAAAAAATCATTGATATCACCGTTTATATTTCAGTACTTTTATTGCAGCAGAAAGCGCAGATTTTGCGCATCATTTCAGAAGGCAGCAAATCATAGAACAAAGCAGTACCAGGATCAACAAATTGGTTAGTGACCACGCTTTTTCCGGGTTTATTCAAATTCGCGCCTTTCTTGGCGTTCTGTACTTTTAAGTTTTTTACAGTTGCCAACGCATGTTTGAGCTCTTCTCAACATTAATTACCCCAAATTTCAAAAAAAGAAAATTTTTCTCGAGAAAACGTGAAAATACAGAACGCCAAGAAAGGCGCGAATTCGAATTAACCAGGAAAAGCCTGGTCATCAACCAACTTCTCGATCCTGGTACTGCTTTATGTTATGATTTTCTGTCGTCTTTGGTATCAAAATAATGCGCGAAGTCTGTGCGTTCTGCTACTATAAGTATACTGAAATAAAAAGCAATGATTTTGTGGTGTTTACACGAAGGAACTTAATTCTACATTTCATAGGTTTTTTGAAAAATGCTAATATTTTGGATGTTATACGGCAAATTACCCGACTAAGTTTGTATTTATTTTAAAGACCGTAAATTCTCCGCCAAATAAGCACTTCAGCTACACAATTTTGTTCGCAGGTTAAAAGTTACACTCAAATAATTAAAATACCCCAAAACTGAGAGTGTCCATCAATGAATTTTTATAAAAAGTCGAAAAAAAGAACTTTTTTTGAAACTTTCTTTCGCCTTTCTTGTTCAGCATGAAATTCTAAACAAAACGCTCGCATTAGCACAAACCGGCTTTTAAGTGTTAACCTTACTTCAGATTCAACCAACCAAATCAGGCTAGGAGGCTCGTTAAATCGAGGGTTCGTTAAATCAAGAGTTGACTGTACCCTTAATGCTGGAAAATATGTCTTAAAGGGAGGGTGAAAGCTGTTAAGGAGATAGTCTCGACAAAAAAGATTATTCCAACTTTGTGTTTTTGTAGTGTGGTTTTAGAGCAGGGTTGCCAAGTCGCTAACCCGTAAAATCAGAACAAAATGTTTAAAAATCAGAATTTGACTCCATAAATCAGAACAAATTAGCCAACAATCAGAACAAAATCAGAACACGCAAAATTTGCCAAACATCAACAAAAGTGCTTTATTTAGAACGGTTGTACATCGAAACGAGACTAAACATTATATTTCTCCCAACTGCGGACATCATTTAACAATTTCTATCATTCAGCAACAAACTGAACATTTCAACACATGTGTGATCAAAATTATACTCCGGCTTGAACAAGCACTTCTTTGGACTTCTCGGAACCATCTGAGTGAGATCTGAACAAACAAGAATTGCGAATAAACGCCGCAGGCACAAATTTCGATGATGATGAACAATCTAACTAGATACAGAAAATCTAGACAAAGTGCCGAACAATATCAAGAAAAATGGGAATTCAGAACAAATCAGAACATTTTGCCAAAAATCAGAACAAATCAGAAAGTCAGAAATTTGTCAGAAAGGACACCTCAAAATCAGAACATTTCTGATAAATAAGAACACTTGGCAACCCTGTTTTAGAGCCATATTTTTTCGACAACTCGGTGTTGCTATCTCAGACCAACTTGTGCAAAATTGAAAGTTGGATCAGCATCATCAATATCAGAATTTCTAAATTCCTTCGAAAAATAACCTAAAATTGAAATGCAATATAAGACTAATTAAACTTTTTTGATGGGTTTCCTCCCTTTTTCCATTTTTATTTTTAGTGCATTTTCTAAATAAATTTTTAATTCTGATATTGATGATTCTAATCTAATTTTTAATTATTCACAAGTTTGTCCGACATCCCAACGCCAAGTTTTAGACAAAATATGGCTCTGAAACGACATTTATAACACACAAAACTTGGAGTAATCCTTTCGTGTCGAGACTATCTCCTTAACAGCTTTCACCCTTCCTTTAAAAATTGCGAAATATGCCGAAAATTGACAAAATATGCCCTCAAAAGTTATGCGTAGAAAAGTTTTATAGACTTAATCAGGCTGTTTTTTAGATAAAAACATACTTTTCATCCTTTGTTAACAAAAAAATAAGCTTCCAAGATTTTACAAACAATACATAACTCACCCTGCTTAATAATTGGAAGTTGCATCCCTTTTATTCTGATACTAGAAAATCTGACTTGTGAGTAAAAATAATTACTTCGAAAAGAATGGACGTTTTGTCATTTTTTCAATTTTAATCACTGAAACGGGAGAAAAAGTGTGACACTGTATGTATTAAATGAAGACTAAACTTATCTTCATTTGAAAATATTACTCAACAGTCTTAAGCTAAAGCTGTGAAGCAGCACAAATTTCGGACTCTACCAAAGCTTTCAAAAATGTGTTTTTCAGACGAGAACGACTGTTTTCCTAAAAAAGTGTTTGACCAAACATAAATTTTTGCTTTTGGGTGCTAATGTGATTTAGCTGAAAAGGCTACCTTAAGATAAGAAAATAACAGAAATTTAGCATAGATGTTCAATCTTTATAATCTTTGATCGAAAATAGACAAAATATGACCGAAATATACCGCAAAAAGTCGAAAAAATCCTGCACACAAAAAGAATGAGCAGAGACTCATGGTTATTTTGACACTAAATACAGCAATTGCAGCGGCAAAATATGCAAAAAAAATATATAAGTTGTGTCACTAACTTCCTCTAATAATTTTTTTACGCATGAAATCCCGGGTTTTAACGCCGGATTCATGTTTAGCGAAGTCGATTTGCTTAGAAACCAGTTTTTAAATTAATAAGTCACTGTCAAATTTTGATATCCGCTCAAGACAATGAACATTTGGTTTTCAAATTTGAATGTATATTGTCTTGAGCGGAATTCAAAATTCGACAGTGACTTATGAATTTAAAAACTAGTTTCATAAGCAAATTGACGTTGCTGAACATGAATTCCGTGTTAAAATTTCGGATTTCACGTGCGAAAAAAAGTTAGAGGAAGTTTGTGACCCAACTTATATATTATTTTTGCATATTTTGCCACGATTTTATAACAAAATATTGCTGTATTTAGTGACAAAATAACCGTGAGGCTCTGCTTATTCTTTTTGTGTAAAGTATTTAGCTGGGTATTGTCTTAAAATAAAGTTAAGCAGAGCTGCCATCTCAAATTTAAAAAAAAGACATTTGGTCAAAAAACAGGAATTTGAAGGGAAAAGTGCATTTCATCCGGTGCTTATTGCCATTTTGAGCGAAAAAAAAAAGATTTTGACTAAAACTCCAAAAATAAAAAAGATTTGAAGTCCCAAAAAAAGACAAATCTTTTTAAAAATGACATATGGCAGCCCTGAGTAAAAGCTTGTAGAAAGTCAGAGATAGACATCATGAGAATCCCTACCCAAACAAATAAGAGGTGATTTAAGTTGACTTTATAAATAAAGACAGGCTATGTTTGGTATCAATAGAAAGCTAAGCTCCTTGCGGACATTTTGGTGTATTATGAGCGTGGTGCAATACAATAATCCCGACGCACCACTTGAAAGCCTGTGAGTATCCAGCTGGATTTTGACCGTCCACAAATTGTTACCTTCCGGTCCCTTTTTTACCAACTTCGTCAATGATTGAAGCGAGAAGGAGCTGCACTATCGTGTTCAGCGTGAAATTCTGAGTCAGAAAATACCGATCTACGTATTTGTATTGGGCATGTTAAATCGCTTGTACAAAATGGTAGAGCTTTTTAATTGACCCTATGCATCCTTCACTAAAATAGAGTGTTTATATTGGACCGTGAGTTTGTATATTAGCAATTCGAATACTGTTTGTACTAAAGCAGCGTGTTTTTTCAGATTAGGGACAATTCTCTGAAAAAAATGCTCTTGTTGTTCATTCCAGATATTAATGGATAGACAGCTCAAAGTTTGGGGTTGTTTTAGTTATTGATTTTACCTTTTATGTGAAAAAGATTTCGCAGATTTGAAATAATTATTTGGTGGAGAATTTAATGAGCTTCAAAATAAGATAAATAATTACCGTATATTCTTTTATAAAAGACCATGGTCTTTATTTTTCAACTTATCAGAGCCAAAGTCGCCATTAAAATTTTTTGTATACCTTTCGGAAATTTGACAACAATTTTGGAGAGTTTGCAACAAATTTGCTTTTCGCAGAGTGACAACAACTGCTCAAAAGCCGCCAGAAAACTATACTGTAGCCTTTGCCAAGTTTGTTGTGCATGTCGAGAATTTGCAAAAGATTCTCTCAATCCTCTCAGCTGTTTGCCATGGATGAGGCCGCCGTCTAGTTTGATTATCCCGGTGGAAGATGCTTCGATACTAATCAAACGAAAGACGGGAGGGTTTCATTAGTTTTACTTACATTGATCATTTGTTTGTGTCTAGGTGACGGTCTTGACGACTGCTTACGAGAAATTGAGAGTAAATGAGAATGAGAGCAAAGAAAATGAGACTAACTGCCCAAAGGGATAGAACGAAGCTACTTACGTTAGTGCTTCTCAACAGGAAGAGGCGAATGCCGAACATCGAAGAAGACTACAAGAACAAGCTTGTAATCTTATAGAATAGATCACTCTTAATGGATAAAAATAATCAAGTTTATCTTAAGCTGGGTGCATCGGGCATGGAATTAACTCTGAGGATACCATCATCAAGTCATTTAAAGTTATCTTTTTGATTGGGTTTCTTTTGATACCTCTTACTCTTTTAGCGTGCGCTCTTAAGTACACCAACTGATGGTTTGGAGATAGCGAAATCGCATGCTTCAAGCCAGAGGGATCAATCCGCGCTGGAGCAATTGACATCCTCCGAAAGTTCGAGCTCATCAAAGGGCTCTTGATGAACGAAATTACTTTGAAGAAGCGGTCATCGAAGAAGGAAAAATCGGTTTTTAACATGCTAAGGAGGATGAAATTTTGTTCTTTGATATTCAAATATGGGTTTTATTTTGCTGAATAAAATCTTTCTCTAGAGATAAACGTGTGTTACAAAGTGGTCGTTTATTTTTTAACACTCCGCGGTCGATTGTAGTAATATGCACGATTGACCAAGTTTTTTGCGTTGAATCCGAATCCGGTGGCAGAATTCAGAAATTCCCCGTTTACAACGGGTAAACACCCTTTAAAGTTGGGACACCAAAATTGCCTGTCACGTGTTTGTTATGCTTTTTGCATCATGATAAAAAAAATCTTTATATATGTATTATAGCTTATCTGAAAGCTAGTGCAAAGGGCTTTCTAACGTCATATTTTATTATAAGTTATGATATAAAATTATGGTGTAGGGAGGTCAATTAATATTTGTGTCAAAAATCCACTTTCAGGACTCTCGTCAAAAATAGGCTGTATCTTTTCGGTTACGTCATATATGTGAAAACAAGCATTGTAGGAAGAAAGAGGACACAAAACTGCATTTAGCTAACATTTGTTACAGACTTGGGATTTAAAAATTTTTGGACAACCCGATTGTTTTATTTTCAAAATAATAATTTGCAAGACATACATTTAGCATCATTATTTCTCGAACGATGACTATAGCAAAATAGTTTGTGCATTTTGTGCAGTGCTTCTGCGAACGTTTTTGGCAAGTGTAGCATTGTAGAATCATCTGTTAACCGCCTCTTTAGTTTTCGTAGCTCCGGATTAGTGCATTTGACAATACTAATGTAAAAGTCTTTATGTAAACTTTATTTTAAAAACAAACATATTCAGTATTCCTGGTGAAACAGTAGCATCGAAGGAATCCAGCTCACTATCAAACTTTGCTGTAGCTCCCACTTGAATCTTTTGACTCTCAAAGGTTTCTGATGTCACGTTGGCTTGGTTGCGACGCCAGTTGTTCTAACAGATTTCCTTTGCACAGTCAGTTACCGATTCCCCACCAATAAGATAGTCGTCTTCCGCTTGATAGTCCTTCTTCGGAGAGCATTTCGACTTCTTCGTATTTATCATCAGACATGTCACTATCAGGAGATGCGAGTGTTGGATCCATTTGAAAATGACTAAAAACAATGTAATTGTCCTTTAATCACGTAAAAAAAACCGACACAGACGATGACAAAAACCATGGTCAAAAATAATAATGAAGAAAATTTTTGTGCAGTAAGTGACACATGTTATCACTTTTGTATCATATCTTATCTTTAATGAGTGTTTTGAAAATTTGGAATAAAAATCAAGTGTATGATTTCTCATTTTCTTGTACATCTTACAAATAAATGGGTTGTCCAAAAATTTTTTAAATCACCAAGTCTGTAACAAATGTTAGCTAAATGCAGTTTGTGTCCTCTTTCTTCCTACAATGCTTGTTTTCACATATATGACGTAACCGAAAAGATACAGCCTATTTTTGACGAGAGTCCTGAAAGTGGATTTTTGACACAAATATTAATTGACCTCCCTACACCATAATTTTATATCATAACTTATAATATGACGTTAGAAAGCCCTTTGCACTAGCTTTCAGATAAGCTATAATACATATATAAAGATTTTTTTTATCATGATGCAAAAAGCATAACAAACACGTGACAGGCAATTTTTGGTGTCCCAACTTTAAAGGGGTGTTTACGTGTAAACGGGGAATTTCTGAATTCTGCCACCGGATTCGGATTCAGCGCAAAAAACTTGGTCAATCGTGCATATTACTACAATCGACCGGCGGAGTGTTAACCCCTCTGGAGACGTGGTCGTTTATTAGAGAGTGGTCTTTTATTTTTAGACCCCCTTGGGAACATGGTCGTTCATTAGAGAGTGGTCGTTTATTAGAGATTGGTCTTTATTAAAGAATATACGGTAGTTGCCGTATAACATGTAAAAAATTAGCATTCTTCAAAAACCTTGTGAAACGGAATAATTACTTCTTTCCGAAAAATTCCAAATACTCCTTGCCAAAAAAAAGTCTCTGGTTTTTTAGAGAGAACATTGTTAGTTTTTGAACAAGAAGTAGATTCAAAGAAAGCTTTATTATTCATCACAATAATCACAAATAAATATTAACACTTCACCTGTCGAAAAACCACTTTATTATTTCAACTCAGAATTTAATGCTGATTCTGAATCCGAAAACAAATTTGAAAATTTCGACGTATAGAGCGGCTAACTAGCTTTTTAAGTTTGCACGCTAAAAGTTACATGTCTCATGTTTTTATGGATTTTCTCTATGATATACAAAATTCTTCTATACTTATTATAGCTTGTCTGAAAGCTGAGTTAAAGG
The DNA here is from genome assembly GCA_004194705.1 of Ditylenchus dipsaci. Classification (NCBI taxonomy): domain Eukaryota; kingdom Metazoa; phylum Nematoda; class Chromadorea; order Rhabditida; family Anguinidae; genus Ditylenchus; species Ditylenchus dipsaci. Next base: position 144,569 of record SADC01000855.1, on the reverse strand, counting down.
TTTTAAACTTGCTGAAAATTCGATATTTCAATATTTGTTTTTCTGAGAAGCATTTGAAAATTTGACAATGATTTTTAAATTTTCAGAGTGTTTCTATAAGTAAATCGACCATGCTAAACACGAATCCGGCGTTAAAAGACAGATTTTCAGCAAACAATAAGCTTTTCGTCAAAATGTTTTTTAAATCATGTTTTCATGGTTTTTTAAACTGCTGCTTAACATTCTAAATACTTTGTTTTTTAAGTATTTTTTGACGCGAATAGTATATTGGGTTTGCCAAACAAGCGGGGGTTGAACCAGGTGAAGTAGCTGCTCGACCGGTGGAGTGTTAAATTCGACAATAATTGAAATACCAACAAGCTTATAACATAACTGATTTCACTATCTGAACATGTTGAAAATAAATCCACTTGACTTCTCGTTCTTGCACAAGGCTTTTAGCATAGACAAGTATGCAATGGACAAGCGTGGAGCTGAGATGGCCTTTCCTGACAGCACAAATGTCCTAAGTGCTTCCTAAAAATAACTATTGCTATAGCTAAACGGTGGCGCTCGCGTTTTGGACACCATATACCGTAACTTTCAGAATATATGTGCGAACACTTGGGCGCCGTCAGCAATGCGTCGACGATAATTTTAGTCAAAAGCAGAAACGGCGTTGAAAATAAGACTTAATCAGAAATAAGTTCTATTAAGTAGGTTAGGGTGGATGGGCAAGTAGGGTAGGTATAAGTGTAGGTAGGAAGGTAGGATTTCAACATTGCATCAGGACAAAAATATATTACATATTCTCAGCATGACCCTGTATTTTTAAAAATCAAGACTACAATCAACATACACATTTAGGGTCAGTGAATTGTTGGCTAAGCTCTTCTATTTGAGGTGTATCTGGCTCATACAAATTGGTGATCAATTCAATCATAGACTTGAAATGAAGATTTGAGTAGGTGGAGAGTGTGATTCCCCTATTTTCTCTGTCCTCTTCAGTCAATGAATATAGCTCCTCTTCACACAAATTGTACATTTCATGCAACTAAATGGAATTTTAAACCTTTTAAAAATAAAATGTCTACTGCTACCTTTTCCCTAAAATAGCACAAGAAATTTTTGACCAAAGAGTCCAACACATCGACCAAGAAAGAAAATCGTTCAAACTTGGGCACCAATATGTAGACTTGAATAAACTCTAGTGCATTTTGGGCAATTGCCTTGTCAATCATGTCGTGGTCATTAAATTGGTGCGGAATGCTTAGACCTGCAAAAAAAGTTGAATTATTAAAACACAACGAAACTGTGTGTATAACCAGCTAGACATGTGCTTTGAAAAATGTTCAATGTTTTCCTTACGAAAATGCCAATTAATGTGTGAACTTTTTTTAGCTAAAGTCTAGTTTACAAGCATCCCCTCCCCCCCCCCCCTAAAGATGTGGGATTCTCCGAAAAAATAAAAATCGGAGAATTCTCCGGAGAATTCCACAACCCTACCCCCCCCCCTCGTCAGGTCTAGTTTGTAATTCTCCCAGAAATTTTCCTTGGTCCCCTAAGCTCATTAGTTGAAAAATAAAAAAAAATCATAAAAAATCAGCTTGGGCCAGGCAAAATATCTAAGGGTCTAAACTAGACCTGCTCCAATTTTTCTGGCTTCCCTTGTACGGTCAACTTTTTCAATCAGGATCCCCAAAGAAATTTTTAGTTACTAGGTGCATAAGGAAATGCACACATAAATGAGCACTATTGGTTTAGAAAAAATAAAAAGAGATAAGTAGTTAGTCTCTTTAATAGACCCTGTCTCTTCCTTTTCATGGCATTTTGAAAGGTTTTAATGCACGCGGGAGCACACATATTTTATCAATAATAGTTTAGAAGTGTGTTTTGTTTTCGCTCATTGTTTAGAAAATAAACATGCAAATTTTGTTCAGAACTTATTCCAACGTTGTTTGACAATGCCAGATCGGACAAATTATCCGAAATCCACTGGTCCACAACTGCCTTAATCGAAATGTGACTTATATCGAATAGAACATAACGTTTAAAATTTAAAGAAATTGGAAATTAAGGAATTGGCCAAAATTGATACCCAAAGAACTCCTGGCGTATTTGACGGCAACCCCAAAAGCAAGCAAAACAGTCGCCCTTAGACATTCATCAGCCCAGCTCTCATCCACCAACTTTTTGAAGTGATTGAAAATGTCGATGGAGCCATCGCCTGAACATTTGTTTATTTCTTTCACAGTGTCAGATAAAATTTTGATCCCCGAAAAACTCACATTGTTGCTTCAGACGCACGGGATTGATAAACAAAAGCAAAGAAGTCCAGGCAGCCAACTGTGGAATAGTGAATACCTTCCTTTGGAGTGGACGAACACAACTGAACAGTTTTGTCAAGAGATCTGCTTGATTTTCTACAGGACAATAAAGCGACAGTAGACAGATAATTTCGTAGCAACTCGACTCTATTTCGCTAATAATTTGGCTCAGCTGGAAAATTTATATAAATTATTTTAAAAATATTATGATGTCAGAATAGCTAGATATTTCGGGACAATTTAGACTTCACTTCAAAGCAACCCTGTAAATATTATTTTCTTAAATGCGCCAACTCCCTAAAGTATGGTCGGCATACACAAAAAGCGGTATTTTTCTCGACATTGTCAAAAAAATTGCAACACCTGGCACCACACAATGCACCCGATGATGCTTCCTAGCCAGCCAGTGACTACATGGCGAAAATTTCAAAGTGAGAGAGGATAAGAAAAAAATCTTGTTGTCAATTTTACAATGTAAGGCAAAATGGAGACAAATAAGTTAGCCATTAAATTAGCCATTAAATCAGAAAATTATCAAGTGGTCTAATCCAAGCTTGGAGAGAAAAATGCTGTCGAAATTTCTTTTGTTAAAATTAATTCTGCTGCTCTGGCAAACCAACCTAATTTATGAAACTTTTGAAGGGCAAAAACACTTTTCTGACATTTTATTATACAAAAACTCCTACTGTTGCTTGGTGACTAGGTCCCCCAAGACCACCCACTGATGGATTGCTGAGCCGTTCAAATCGTGAGCAACTGAGAAAGTCGAGAATGTATCTAAAAAAATTCTTTAGTTTGGGAATATTTTGAGAATTGGACCAACCTAGCAAATTACAGAACAAGTTTTTGTCAGCCAACAAATTCGTAGTCAATTTTCTGATTTTTTCTGAAGATTCATTGCAATACAGTTGATTGGCATGGAAAGCTAGCAGTGATTTGAGCAGCAGGCAGAAGTAGCGGTGAGCATCGTAGTAGCAAACAATTGCACACAGGCAGCGAGGCAAGTCACGAAAATTTCTGGCCTGGATTTCTCCTGAAAATATGTTTTTAAAAAGTCATCCTGGGTGGAATCATAATTTATTATTTTTGCTTTGATTGTAGGTAGACCAAAAGTTTCTTTGAAAATCACAAAACAGAACAAAAAAGGGCTCGGTGGGGTTGTGATGCCTTTTTTGTTATTTTATGATTTACCAGTTATCACTAGTTCAATCGAATCCAGCTCATCGATGTTGAAAAGATCACTGAGAGCGATGGCTTCATTTCTAATAGACTCATCTATTACCACTTTTCTGTCTTCAGAGATAGTCAATTGTTCCCCGATTTTGTTTATAGCTGCTCTATGGGCTGCATCTTTAGGCTGAAATTTTAATGCCTTTGCAAAAATATTGGAATTAGTTCAGACATGGTGTCAAAATATGCCTTGAGCTTTCTTGATTATATTTTTTTAATTTTCAAATATAGAAAAAAGATTCAAATAGATTATAAATATTTAGAAATTTTACAAAGGTTATGTAAGTCATGTTCCAGCAAAAACGGACCTAGGCATAGTTTGGACATCTTATCAGCACTAGAACTGAAAAAGTTGTCATACAGTCCACTCTCGATAAACCGGCGACCCTGGGACCAGCTTGGGATGCCGGTTTATAGGGAATAAGTTTTGTCGAATTTCCTTGTCGGCCAGCCAAATCAGGCTCTTTCACAGTGCTGGTTTATCGAGAGTAGACTGTATATTCAAAAATAATTTATGTAAAACCTTATTTTGTAGAGGCAATCGGAGCCGGATAATACTTCTTTCTAGTTCTTCAAAAAAGTTGTTGAAAACAAGATCATTGTTAGGAGAGCAGCAGAACTTGTTCAGTCCTTGAAATAAATTCTGGCTTCTATCCACATTGCAATGCAATTCTTTTGTTAGCACAGTCTTATAATAAACTAAAAAAATGTAATAGCTCATTCGAATAGATTTTTAATTTTAAACATTGGCGTGCTTCTTTATCTTGGCATTCATTATTTGAGTGAAAACTCAAGCACAAGTTCGGAGTCCCTCCATTGCCTAAAAACGGGTTTTGACCATAGACGCAACCGTAGACATGCGCTTACCTGCGGCATGACGAGCAAGACTAATGATCAAAGTTGCAAAAAAGGATTTTTTGCACAGCTCCAGTGACCGAAACGAAGTAGAAGGTTCAATTTAGCCAGAATTTAAATGTCTCCGGACTCTAAAAACCGTTTCAAAGCTTTTAAAACACCGTTTTCAGATGATTGAGGGATTATAAACTTTAGTAAAAATTACTACAAGGTGCACCGAAAAGCCGTCTTTTCATGTATTCGCTACTCTCATATAAGTTGGCGTTTTTTTGCAGGAACACGCTCAGGTAGAAAATCGCTAATAATATCAGAAGTATAATTAGCTTCAGGACGAAAAAAGATAAGGACAGTCATTGAATGATTACACGTTTTTTATGTTAAAGAAGTTTGCAAGAGATACTGCTCGATTCAGACCTCTTAAAACACATTTTGAAGGTCGGTATATAACTTTTATTAATTCCATTCTCTACGGTGTATGAAATGTGCCTATTTTTATAGACTTATAGACAGGGCTCGCAGATCATCTGATTTATCAGAAGTATACTGATTTCGGGTGTTTTTTAACTTTCTTTTCTTTAATCGAAAGCTGATACCTTGAGAAATCGACTGACACCAGGACTGGTAAATTTGGGGTACGGGGGTAATACTCCTACCCCCTACCCTCTACCCTTTGTCCCTCTGCTCACTTGTAAAAAGTAGTGGTAAAAAATAGTTAGGTGGTAAAAATTGTTTCTACCCCCTATTACCCTTTACCCCCTACCCTTTACCCCAATTTGGTAAAAAGTTTGAGAGGGTAAGAGGGAAGGGTAGGGTAATACCTCCTACCCCTACCCCTCGGTAAAAAATAGGTCTACCCTCAATTACTTTTTACCAACTCTACCCTTTACCCTGGGGTACACTTTTTGACCTAAAATCTCTACCTCTTGCAGGGGGTGGTTAAAGATTCTACCTCCTCAAAAATTTCCGTGTTTCATGGTTAAAATTGACTTTCTAGGCCTAGTTTCTGCTCAAAATCACGAATAACGTATTATTTTGGCATTTTGAGTCGTAATTATCGCCCTATGTCCCCTTTTATCTGAGTGAGAGACAGAAGAAAGCGGTTGTGAAGCCTGCCGTTAAGCCAGCCCTTGAAGTTGTGCCGGATGTCGAAGAAGAGGTCGTCGTTCTGCAAAGCGATCCTTCTCCCAAGCCGATGATTTTCAAGAAAGAAATGGTGGATTATTCGGACGACGATGCTGATTTGTTAGGATTGAATATGTACGGTTACTAGTGAGCGTTGTTTCTGTTGGTTTCGTTGAATAAAGGTAAAGGGTGTTTGATATGAGCAAAATGTGTTGCCTTTACCCAGCTTTCTTTTTCCCCATAGAGATGCCGCTTGTTGTTACCCTTTACCTGTACTGTACCTCGTTGGTAAAAAGTAGTTCTACCCCTTACCCTCTACCCTACCTTTTACCTCCTTTTCGGTAAAAAATATTCTACCCTTTACCCCCTTTCCTCTACCCCATGACTATTTTTTACGGGTTAAGGGATGGGGGTAATCGTACCCTCTATTTCTCTACCCCCTACCCCCTTACCACGTAAAAAGAAGTTCGTAAAAACTATGGAGGGGGTAAAGGGTAGGGGTATTATCCCCGTACCCCAAATTTGTTACCAGTCCAGATGCGCATCAAAATCTTCATTCGAACACCAACTAACAATGACAGACATAAACTAACAAATTTTCACTAATTTTAATAGTTTGACGAGCATTTTTTTCCAGTTGTGTGATCAAAAGTTAAATAAAAGATTAAGCGTTACCGAAACATCTTAGCAGTATGTTGTAGCGCAATTCAAGAGCTACAAAATACATTTTACAAAACAGGTTTCAAAAATCGACTTTTAAAAATGTACTGATTTATGGGTCAAATCTGATTTTTTGAAATTTTGTCTGATTTCGAGATAAAAATCTGCGAGCCCTGCTTATATATGACTCAAAAGCTGAGTGAAACGGCAAATAAAAAATGGTCGTTTAGTTAAAAATGCCGAGTACAGTCAAAATTCAATATAACGCCACCCAATATAACCGATATAACGTACGCGTTAACTGTGTCATTTAGTTTAAAGTAAAGAAATTCAGTTAAAGTGACCTTCGATCAGTGTTTCCAATAATGACAGTGACAGTGACACTGACATCACTGACATGTCACTGTAAGTGTCACTGTCATTGTGACAAGTGTCACTGTCATTGTCACAATGACAGTGACACTTGTCACAATGACAGTGACACTTACAGTGACATGTCAGTGATGTCAGTGTCACTGTCAGTGTCACTGTCACTGTCATTATTGGAAACACTGCCTTCGATGTAACGTACACTCGGTATAACGTACTTTTACGCCCGGTCTCCAGGGTGTACATTATATCGAAGTTTGACTGTATCTAGCATTCTACAAAAGTCGATGGTTCAGTTAAGACGCTAAGAAGATAATGGAAAAACTGGATTTCCTTGTCATCAAAACATTAATGTTGGATGGAGAGAAATTTGAAAAATTTTATTTTGGCAATATTTTTTATTTTTGGTAAAGAGAATTTAAAAACTAGTTGACCCACGCTGACTTTTATACTGTGTCAATTTTTACTGATACTTATTATAAATTTGTGAATCACTATAGCATAAAAAATAAAAAAATATTTATTTATTTAAAAACTATAAGTTTTAAACCAGTTTCTGATTATTGGAAAGCAATTATTTTTTAAGGCACTAAAATCCCTCCAAATATGCATTGTGAATTTGCAAAATTATAGAAGGCAAGCTTTTCGAACTTCTTGCTCTTTTTCTGATCCAACAAGCATTTCCACAAGCTTAAAAGCAAAGTCGAATGTAGTTCCAGGTCCACGGCTAGTCACCAAATTTTTCCACACAACCACTTTGTCTTCACTATAGGTGTAGCCTGAAAATTTCCCGCTTGTTACTGATTATTTTCATAATAATATCGAGTTCGAAAACCTGAATCTTCGAACTGATCTTTAACAGCAGGATAGGAGGTAAGTGTAGCACCGGGGAAAATATTATGTGCTTTGAAGCATAATGGACCAGCACAGATTGCTGCCAGAATTTTTCCTTGAGATTCATGTTTGTGCAGTATTTCACCCACATGGCTGTTCTGAAATAAAATTTACAGAATTATTTTTGATATTATTTTTCGTTGCATGTACCTGAGCTAATGCCTCACTTCCCTGCAATCCACCCGGCAGTATGACTGCGTCAAAAGTATCATAAAGAACATCTTTGAAGAGTTTGTCGACATTTATAGAGGCTTCCGATCGACACAAAATGGACTTTTCATCTTGCAGACCAGCAATGACTACCTAAGATGTCCACTTTATAATATCTATTTTTATCGAGCTTATCGTGTGACTTCTGTCAATTGATCTTCACAAAAGTGACAAGTTTCCCAAAATAACTTTATTCCTAATTTTCTTTTATTCATTAAAACTTTTGTTTTTTCACCATGAAGTCCAGTGTCTAATTTCGCTGTTGCCGTGCTTGATGGACGCGGGAATCGCTTTCAGCTTGGAGTCTTTGTCGATTTCCGCTCTTCCAATTTCTTCAAGGGTTTTTTTTTGTTTTGTGGTTTATTCTATACTAGGGTCAAATTTTTTAGTATTTTTAAAGATATTTTTCGGTTACAACTTATTTAATTGTTGGCTGCAATCACCAAAAAAATATTTGGGAGTTTGCGAAAGCCCTTGACAATTTTTTTAAATGCTTTAGTTATTTTGTAAATAAAAAACTATAATTACTCACTTCAATTCTGCTCGTCGAAGCACATCACTGGTTATGATAAGCTCCATTTCCTCGGAGCCGTTAGAAGCAATAATTAGAGCGTTCTTCGACATTTTTACTAAAAAAGCAGAAAATTTTTAGTAAAATTAAAATTCTATTTTAGTTAAAATAGCCAATAAAAGAAAAAATTACTATTTTTACTAAAGTGAGTTACTTAAAAACTATTGTCGACAAAAAATTCTGATAAATATCCTTTCAAATAAATATTTGACTTGACGGCAGCTGTTTTCCATCATTATGCAATCAGTGAAAGCACAGGCTTATATACACATGTAATAAAGTTTTTTTTGGACAAGCTCTGTATATCTACTACACTCTGCAAAATAGTCGTCTTATTTTTCAAGCAACAAATGGCAGCTCGCTTTTCTTCCACTTTGAAAAGGCCTTCTAATTCAAGTAGCTTGTCTCTCTACGACGATGATCATGAAACTGACACATCATCTCAAAATAATAGAAACAAGAAATCAAAGCCATCATTAGAGTTGGACAACAACAATAAGGTTACTGAAATCTCGAAATCATCACCGTCAAATGAAGCTAGTGGTTCAGTCTCTGAATTGTCTACTGTCAATTCCAAAAAAGGTTTGAAACGGTTTTAATGCCCGGTTACCTTAAGCGAGATGTTCTATGCATTTCTGAGCATTTTTATGACTGCAGACCAACAAAAGGTTTGGTTTAAGTGGTAGTTGATTATTTTCCCTACACATTGTTTTGACTAAAATTGACTTTTTTTATTTGAGAACAACGTTCAAATATCAACTTTTTCATTAAAGCCAAACAAAACAAAAAAGTCTGTAAAATCTTGATCGAACCGGTGGCTGGGTTGTGGTTTTTTCGGAGCAGTTCGGTGCTTTTTTAGATTGGCTTACCTAAGTACCCAAGGCAAAATTAAAATTTAGTCATGAAAAGTTTAAACGACACGTAAAAATGTCCAGGTTTTGGGTAAAAGTGGCCACTTTTTGTGAAAAGTGTTCAATAGCCGTGTGATTCTAATTTCTAAGAAGATATCATTTATGGCAACATCCTTGCAAAACAAAATTAAAACAAAAAGGAAAAGTATGAACTAAATTATTTTACTAACTCACTTCATTTTTTTTATCTTTTTGTGCTACATTTTGCAATAAATGATGCCTTGTTAAAACCTGATGGTGTCATCACTAAAAAGAGTGTGCAGATTCATGCTTCTTGGTTGAAATGAACCAAAGAAAAAAAACTAGGCATTTTTCCACTGAAACAGGGCGCTTTTTCGCTGAATCTGTGCACTTTTCCGTTCTGTGTAAAAAGTTAAAATGACCGTCTACCATCTAAAACCTGTTTTTGTTCTTTTTGGGCTGGAAATACTCAGTAATGAATCTAACGTCTTTGTTAGGAATCACCGTCTGGTTTACTTTAGACGTTCTTCATAGCTTTATTAGTAAAGTTTTTTAGATCTCTCATGCAGCAGCACATTCATTACAGCTTGTGGATGGAGGAAAGGCGAACGCGATGAAATGCAGGACCGTCATGTGATCATGGACTCATTTGTGGTGCTACCCAATGGCAATGGCGAAGACATGTACTTATAGACCTTTCGTCCGGCTGTTAACAATAGTTTACTAAAGAGTTGCGCTATCTTTCTAGAAAATTGCTCTCTCGCTCTGCTCTTTTCGGTCTGTTCGATGGTCATGCGGGTAAGTTGGCTGCTGAATACTGTGCTTCTCATCTGCCGAGTCGATTAAGTGCTGCTTGCATCAAATGTAAGCTAGTGAATCTAAAAAATATTGAAAGCTTCTATTCTAATTCAGATTCTCGACCGGCAAAAGATCTTGCCTCAGTGGAGAAAGCTATGAAGAAAATTTTTGTTGAGACGTATAAGACTGTGGATGAGGAATTTTTAAAGGAAGCTCGAAAGCAGTAAATTTTTTAAGTAATAGATATTTCTAGCTGAATGAAATTTATTAAGTAAACCTACTTTAAAAGATGGTACTACTGCAACTACTCTCCTCCTGCTAAATGATGTGCTTTACTGTGCTAACATTGGAGACAGCAGGGTATTTTAAAGTTTAAAAAAGCATTTCATTTATTTATTATTGTAGGCTGTCGTTTGCCGGCACAAGTCGCAAACTAAGGAAACTCTTGCCATGCAAATAACTGTCGACCATTCACCTATCATCTTCAGTGAGCGAATGCGTATTCAAAAAGCTGGAGGAACAGTCAAGTAAATAAATGCAAAATGGGTGCGTTTGTTCTCTTTTTCGACACTCAAAAAGTTCAATACATGGATAGTCAGACGCTCCTTTTCCCTCAATTTTCAAAGATGATTTTTGAATAGTTACCAAAGTCCCTGCCTTTTAATTATACCAGTCATTTTTTTTTAATTTAAAATTTATTTTTAAAAAATGTTTACAATAAAACCTGTAGGACGGACAGTTTTTATAACTCATTCCAAGTCACTTTGTCTCTGTTTCCTAAGCTGTTTTTTTTTCAAAATTAGTTAAAAAAGGGCACAAAAATTAGCGTTTAGAACCAAGCTGAACTGACTGGGGTGTGTCGAAAAAGAGAACAAATGTCGCAGCAGAGTTTTTGTCTATAAAATTATAATCTTCAATTACCTCTGTATTTCAAAGGGATGGCCGAGTGTTGGGTGTTCTAGAAGTCTCCAGATCCATAGGTGACGGTCAATTCAAAGCGCATGGAGTAAGCTGTGTGCCTGATATTAAAAAATAACTCTAACTTCAGAAGATTTGTAAGTTTTGGTATCTTTTTCGCGTATCAATAAATATTTAGGTTCATCATTCTTGCTTGCGATGGTCTGTGGAAGTGCTTTTCGTCCGAAGAAGCGGTCAAGTTCTGCATTAATAGATATGGAGCTTTGAAAGATAAAAACTTTGAAGACTCAACTCTGAGAACTACTGCAAAGTCTGAAGACGATCAAATGAATTCTGTGTGGCTGAAAATAGCTGATGAATTAAGTGCTGATGCAGTGTTACGCGGGTGTGGAGACAATGTTTCTGTAGTTCTGGTGGTATTTAAACAGAATTTAGACGGTTATAAATAAGTTGAGTGACTTTGAGTGAAAAATCTATCTTTTTATCATTACTTTTGTCATTATGATGGTTTGTGGCAATAAAATAGTTTTCTTACTGGTTTTTAGTTTGTGAAAACAAAATTTGTGAAAATAAAAATAAAAAATTTTAATCATCTTTTTTTCACACCGCAATTTTCTGCCAGGAGTCTTTTGGTATTTGCATGCATGAGAAAATGAGCAAAAAAATTTAGGCAACTTTAATTTTTTCGCTTTTGTATGTACTTGTATGTTTAAAATTCCGCTCTTTTTAAAACTTTTCTAAATACCGCAAATGGACTGCGTGAAAGATTTCGATGCGAGACTTGGCAAATATTCGACGCAAGATTGCGAGAAAAATTGTGATTTTTCCTGCAAACACTGACAAACTAAACACTCCCTCGATACTGTAACTATAAAAAGGTTGTGAAATCTCGCAAATACTAGTCTTTTTGAAAAGATTGCGTGCGAGAATGCGAAAATTTTCACCGCGACATTCCGCAAAATTTCTAGAACGCACATCAACACTATTTCAGAGAAGTATTTTTTAAACCTTTAAAAAGTACAAGTTTACTATATTTTAACACGGGAAAATCTCTGTTATACTAAACAATGCGTTTTGTGCAGAATTTCACGCTGAACTCAATGGCTAAAAAACGGAAACAGGAGGGATTCTAACGAGTGAATTTAAATTTAAGCAAAATGAAGTTATAAATTGTCACACCAATGTATTATAACTTTTTCCCTGCTACAAAACTCTAGATTGTAACACCGGATTCTTTTATTTGCTGCCCTAAAAACTAGAAAGTCGTTGTTAAATGTCTAATTCTGCTCAAAACAATAAGCATTGAATTTTCTTCTTTTTTTCTTCTGGCCTTTTTGTGTCAAAATTGAGGATTTCCGAAAACTGGATTTATAGGGAAAATTTAAAAATTCTTTGTGGAATTGTGATCACTCTGTTACAAATTTCTGCGCAAAATATAGTTTACACGATCTGCATTTTGAGATATTACACACCCAGGTAGTAGATGAATTTGAGCGATTACCACCCGCATTTTGCTCAAAATTTTAATTTACCCGTTGGAATACCTCCTGTTTCCGACATTTTTTCAGTCATTGTGCTTAGCGTCAAATTCTGCACAAAACACATAGTTTGGTACACACCGCCTTTCGCTTGTTAAAACATTCACTTGGAAGGATTTATTTTCTTGGCAGAAGCTCACCTAATCAATTCGAATTAAAGTTTTCTTCAAAAAATTGAAAATGAATAAGAAGGTCGGGATGCCCGTGAAGCATCAATCTTCTTTCTCTTTTACTGTGCACTTTTCGTAAATTTTTAAGGCATTCAGAAATAGCAAATTCGACTTTTTCGAAAAAGTAATTAACAAAGGTTATATAAGAAACTGGTCTGTTTTGGAAAAAAACCATCGTTGTATTATTAATAGTTTAAAACAAAATTGTAAACTTTTTTCCCTCCCTGTCTCAGTAGTTGCACTCTAAGCCAAAGTCAATGACATTTTTTCTACTGCACTTGTTTGTCCAAGGATTGGTTTAACAAGACAGCATCCTTGAAGCAGGAGCAGCAGGTGTAAGGAAAGAGCCAAAGATTGGTGTGTACACACACCATAAGCCACCAGGCAAAGAGTTCAGGCAAGATTTAGCTCAGCTCCCAGCCAAATCAAAAGTGATAGTGTGTGTATTAGGAAGGAAAAAATCTTTTGCTCTCTTTTTTATTGTCTGACTAACGAGAAAATGTGTTCTGCATTATGCTAATCAACTAATTCGCTCGCTTTTTAGTATTACTTGGTATAGTGCCCTTTCCTAATGATGTGGCCCAGTGGATTTAAAGTGGATCAAGAAATTTTGCTCAACTCAGGCAGCTATGTGCAACGCCTTAAAATGTACCCTTATTTTGATTTGGCACATTATATTTTGGTTAGTTCAATTTTTACTTTATCTTCGTAAAAAGTTGTAGTCGAACATAAAAAATATCGAAAATCAAGAAAGTGGAAAGTTTTCATTTCTTACCTTGTAAATATTTATCAAATTTTTTCGTTGACCAAAATTTTATTGCGTGAACGCTACAGAATTTTCTCGCATTGAAAATTTGTTAAAATGTTTGTTTTCCTATATTTTTCTTCATCAGTGTTTCGGGATACATACCAAGTAGAATGGTTCGGGAAAAAGAAATTTGCCGCCAAATTTAAGAAGCCAAGGATCTTTAGAAGAGCATCATGCAATCAATGGTCGAAAGTGTCTATTGAATGAACTGAGAGGTCTAGAAGATAATATAAAAAAGGTCGGCCAACAAGAAAATTCCCGATACATTGCCCGGTTTTCTCTCGGGCAAAATTTAGATTTAGCCGGGTATATTAGAAGTCACGCAAAATGTTGTTTTCGGATTATACCAGAAATTCTACAGTTGTCAACGCACAGTTATCATCCTAAGTCCGTTTTCTCCCATCGATAACTGTAGGTTGATAACTGTGAAATTTGTCGGGACAATACATTTTTTGGCGCAAAAACACTTTTTTTGGCGCAAATCCACTTTTTTGGCGCAAATTTGGCCAGCGACCACTCTCGACAATTCAAATCGCAACAATACAAATTGCGACAAAATCAAATTGCGGCAAATTCGAATTGCGACAATAATAAGGTCTACGTTCTGAAAAATTTTCTTATCTAAAAAACTCCTGTTCCACGTGTTTCTATTTTTTCTAAAGGTTTTTTCACGGATTAGGGAAAACTCGACACCGAAAACTCGGCACTCAGAAAACTCGGCACCGAAAAACATTAACTAAACTTATATCGAACAGGAAATCGTGGACTGCTGTCTGATCAAGAGAGTATGTTAGATTTATTTCCTTATTTTCTTTTCACTCTCACTCTCATTCTGACTCGCACTCTCAGTGTGTACCCAAAAAGAAAAAATTGCCTCTCAGTCTTGCTTTCAATTCAGGAGCTTATTTAGACGACAGAATTTTTCAGAACGTAGACCTTATTATTGCAGCAATTTGAATTGTCGCAATTCGAATTTGTCGCAATTTGAACTGTCGCAAGCTGTCGCTGGCGCAAATTTTTGTTTTGCGGCATTAGATTGAAAACTTTCAACTTTTTTGAAAGTTTTAACATCATCATGTAGCCCTGCGACATCAGTTTCTGATGAAGTATCATTTATTGCATCATCTTTAAAAAATGTAACACGAAAAGGCAAAAGTATTGACAAAATCAGAGCAACAATTGTGTTCATACTTTTACCTTTTTGTATTACATTTTATTTCAAAAAGTCTCTAATTTGGCCCTGGATCTCAGCTTTCTCACAAGCTATTAACCGATTTATTGAGATTTTCAAAAATCGGAGAAATTTTTTTGACAATTTGTTCCATACAAACCCTTTTTCTCTAATTTTTCGAAATCTCAGAAAATCAGCTGATAGCTTGTTAAAAAAGCTGAGATTCAGGGTTACATGCTGGTATTGACACTTTTGAAAAATTGAATAAAAAATTTGAAGAAATACTCCGAAATACTAAAGAAATAATTTGAGGAGGTAAAAAAATAATTTGAGGTGGGAAAATACATACAGCCATGAAGAAATTTCAGAAAATATTCTCATTTTTGTCTTGAAAAGAAAACTACCCTATTCGCGATTTTTGAAATTTGACACGCTGTGACGTATAGTGAGTAGTTAATTAAAAAGATTTTGCCTGATTTCGTCCGCAAAAAAAATTTGCCTGAAAAATTGCCCAAGAAATTTCTCAAAATTATTTTGCCGGTGCAATAATTCAACCTCAAAATATGGAATTCCTATGAAGACTGTCTTAAAAAACATCAAAAGTGTTCTAAAAGCACGTAAGTACTGCAGCAGTGCACTGGCGAATAAATTTAATGTAGACAAAAATAAAATTAAATGTTGGATAAAACGAAACTGGAAACTATTTTAGGGAGCATTTTGTTACTTTGTTGGAAGAAAAATTATTGGAGGTTTTAGGGTATTTAGGAGGTTTTTTCGATTCCCTAAATGTAAAAAAAAGAGAGACAGTAGCAAGTTAAAACAATCACTCATATTATATTTCAAACATTCAGATGATTTGCACTGTACGAGAAGACTTAGGCACAACCAGTGCCTCATTTTCTCGTCGTCATCCCCTGAGTTGCTGGCTGTCTTCTATGGTGGTCTGTTTTGCTGGCAGCTTTCTAGCCAATTTCTTGTTAGGCGAACCGGTGGTGGCCAGTTTCAAACGGCATGATGATATCTTATTGGTAGATTTTACCAAAAAAGGTTTTATGCAAGAGCAAATTTTCAGGCATCAGCAGTGTGGTACTTAATCTTTTACTCCCCATTTGATATTATGTACAAACTAGTCAAACTGCTGCCAGTCAAAGTTTTCTCTGTGTGCTCAAAGAAATGCAGCGCTGCTACAAGATCCACCATGGAGTAGCCTATGCTAGCAAGTTATACCCCAATGCTTATCTGATTCATGTTATGGTGGGTGTGCATATGTGCTTGATGGACATTTGGGTAGAATTTTATTTCAGATTGGAACAGCCAAAGGAGCTGGATCAGGCATCATCAAGATTTTCGAGCAGGTTGGTTGCAAAATTCTTTTTTGCAGGGTGGAGTAATTAAAAAATCAACGCTACTCGGTTATAACCTCCACCCAACAAAACAGCAACTCGCTATTAGACATTTTAAATTGAAACAATTCAAATTGAGACGAAATCAAATCATTTAGCGACAAGAATTTATAGAGAAATTTCGGAATTCTTATAGAGAAGTTTTGTCTTAATCTGATTTTGTATCAATTTGAATTGTCGCTATTTGAAAGGTCGCAAGTTTTCGCTGGCCAATTTGCGCCATCGAAAATGATTATCCGTTATAAAAATATTTTAAGCCTTTTATTTTGGGTATAATTTTTTTTTGTGATCGAATTTGGAAATTCTATAAATGCAGATCGACTAAGTTTCTGAAAGAATTTTTTCGGTACATAATATCACGAGCACGGTTTTCGCTTGGTCCTCCCAGTAATTTGGAGCCCTGTCTACCAAGGGGCACCCAGAGACCGGGACCAAAAAACAGGAGGGACTAACAGTGTAACTGATTGTATTATTTTCGATTCTGAGTCAATCTGCGTTCACAGAATTTAAAATTTGATCACAAAAAAAGTTATGCTTTAAATAAAAGGCTTAAAATATTTGAATAACCCTGTACTAATTTGATATCTCATTATATTCTGCCAACTTTAGCTGCTACGAGGTACCTGGGTGCCACACCAAAGCGAGATTCTCCGACCATCCTTCACCACAAAGGCTTGTGTAATTGCTTCAGTGCTTTTGGCAGTAGACAAAAACACTACATGGATAAATCTGCCTCACGAAATCACATATCTGGTTTGCCTATATACTTTTTTTATTTTTTTTGGTCCTATTTCTTGAAGAGTCATGCCCATGCGTTCAAAACTGGTGCCCGCCAGTTGAAAAAGTTTTCCTAATCATTGAGCTTATGTACGGAATTTCCAACTTGGTTTTTAATAAAAAAACGGCTAGAATTTAATTTTAGGTATAGTTTTGTTAAAAACACAGTTAAAAATCCTTAAGCTACGTTCACATATCCCAAAATCTCGCACCCACATCCGCACTCACACTCGCACCCACACCCAGACCCACACTCGTGTTCACAATAGGGTTTGAAAATCCCGCACCCACACTCAGTTTGAATCAATTGGGTTATAAATTGTTGAAAAGAGTACTGTTTGAAGCAGTATAAGTAGTCAGGATCGAAAACTGGGTGTGAGATTTGCAACTAGTGTGAGATTTGCCCACACCCGCACCCACACCCGCTCCCACACCCACACTCCTCATTGTGAACAGGGTGTGGGTGCGGGTGTGAGTCTGAGTGTGGGTGTGGGATTTTCAAAGCTTATTGTGAACACGAGTGTGGGTGCGGGTGTGGGTCTGAGTGTGGGTGCGAGATTTTGAGTGTTCACAATAGAGAGTGTGGGTGCGGGTGCGGGATTTTGTTTTTATGTGAACGTGCCTTTACAGAAGTTCACTCTG
This sequence comes from Ditylenchus dipsaci, assembly GCA_004194705.1. Classification (NCBI taxonomy): domain Eukaryota; kingdom Metazoa; phylum Nematoda; class Chromadorea; order Rhabditida; family Anguinidae; genus Ditylenchus; species Ditylenchus dipsaci. The sequence goes on along the minus strand of SADC01000855.1, from coordinate 127,255 downwards.
CAGGATTTTTTTTAAATTGGCGGGCACCAATTTTGAAAGCTTGAGTATGCCTTTTAATGGATACCTATATCCCGCTGCTAGTCTCCCTGTTGTATTTTTTGGAAAAAAAACTAGTTGGAAATCGGTATCCGGTGAGGGATTGAGCCAAATTTTTCGTGTCTTCAGTCACAATACTACAATTTCAGGGTTTGGTTCTGTTCTTTGTTTACTTCAAACTAAGTGCTGTTCTGCTGGAAGTTACTGATCCTTTGGCGCCTTTTGAAAACCTGTTCTGTGCTGTGTTCATGGGTGGTATTTGGGACGCGCTCTCCAGGTGATGAATTATTTTTTGGAACTAGAAGAGTAGTGAAAAGGAGGCAGACAGGTAGATGGAAAATAAGAGACAGACTTAGAGCGAGCCAATAGCTCAACTGGTTACAGCATCAACTTGCAAGACAGATATCGAGAGATCGTATTTTTCTTAGGCCTGTAAAAAAGCCGTGTATGGCCACTGTCGTACGCTTACTTGATCTAAAAAGATCTTACGCTTCGAAAGGGCGGTAGTTTTTTAGTTAAGGACCACCCCGAAATTACTTTGCCTCCAGAATTGTCAAGATTACAAATCCTATAGGCAAAATTAGGCACTATATGACATACCAGCTCATTTTTTCCTTGGATCTATAGGTGTATATAGGATTTTATGACGGGGGGGGCAGGCTATAGCCCAGCTAGTCCTCCCCCCCCCTGGGTACGCCTATGCTTAGATCAACCTGTTGTTTTTTAATTGAGCTTAAAGGGGGGGGGAAAGCTACTAAGCTTTGAAAATTCGGCTTTTTTGATGGTTAGTTACTGAATTATTTTGGCGGACAGCGACAAAAATTCAAAGTTCTAGGTCAAAGAAACACAAAAACTACGAAAAATGCTAATTTTGGATATTTCAGTTCCCCAATGCTGGGTTTGTGTTTGACAAGTGCCAAATCTGATTATTATGACATTATGTTACTTTTCGATTTTACGTCTAATAGTGATGTTTTGAAAAATTATTTTTACTGATGCATGTGCTTGGTTTTATTGCATGACATGTACCGTGAAAATTTGAATTAAAAAAATTTCAAATAATTTTTTTAAACATCACTAGCAGACGTAAAATGGAAAAGTAATATAAGGTCATGATGCTCAAAATTGGCACTTGACGAACTAAGCATTGGGGCACTGAAATATCCAAAATTAGAGTTTTTCGGCGTTTTTTTTTTTGTTTTCTTTGACCTAGAACTCAAAATTTTTGTCGCTGTCCGCCAAAATAACTCTGGCTACACTACCACATCGACTATTCTCTACAAGGTGTCCTTTACAGAATATGTGAATTCGATTGTACAGTTCGGGCGGTTTCCTTGTAAGTCAAAAAAAGGTTTCAATGCTTTATCGAATGGTATACAGGAGATTTTTTTAAATATCGTGTGGTCACCAGTGTTCTCAATAGTCAGAGGCAGAATGGAAAGTCAGAATGAAATTCAAAAATTCTGACAGTCAGAAAGCGCGGGAAATTATTCTGACTGTCAGAAATGAGAGTCAGAAAAAAAATCGATCAGATCACGCTGTTTTTTCCCTGTCTGATCGTCATTTCTGAGAGTCAGAAAGAGTCTGACAGTCAGAATAATTTCCCGCGCTTTCTGACTGTCAGAATTTTTGAATTTCATTCTGACTTTCCATTCTGCCTCTGACTATTGAGAACACTGGTGGTCACTACTATATGTTTCCTTGTACGTAGCTCCCTCCTCCCCTTAAGCGCAGGCTAGGAGACCGTGTGTTAGAAAGGGCTCAAACATTTTTTCACACTTATTATTTATTACGTTTTTAGAGCCATTGTCACATCTAGGGAAAGGAGAACTAATGCTGGGAACGGCAAAATCCAGGCAAATCACTTTTTTCATCAGAGGAAAACGGCTTTATTCTATGAATTTAGGATCAAAATGGAGCCCTCCCACCAGAACAACACAAAAAGGAGCAATGAAAGTATCAAAATGGATATAACTGTGGCAGGAAAATATTTTTTTAAAGTTTGTGTTGTCTCACAACGAATTGTTCCAAGTCTTTAAATAATCTAAAAATAATATTGTCAACTCAAATTTACTAAAATTAAGTTGTTAGAGGTTATCTGGTGACAATAGCTTTCATTTTCTTAAATAATTTTATGTTTGTATGTCTAATCTTGTGATCAAGTGTATTGGTAAATAAACCATAAGTTCATTTAACTTAGATTCCATACAGACCAAATTGAAATATTTAGTGAAGCTTTTTTATGACGTTTTTTAAACGGATTGACTTTTATTTTTTACCTGGTAGAATTTAATTATTTGATAAATTTTTATAGAATGTTTCACCAAAACGTTTGCTACATTCAAGTGGTCATTTTGGACAATTTCAAGGCCAAGTGGCCTAAATCAGGCGTTTTCAAAAACAGGCCCCTTAATTTAACGAGCTTTAGGGCCATGTGCGTCATAAGGCCAGGCTACTTGCACTAGTGTTATTTATATACCAGCACCTATTAAGAACGAGGCCTTACTTTTTAATTTATAGAGTTATTGGTTATTATTCGGTGCACGAAATCTATTGAAATCATTAGTAGAAAGTTTCGACTGTAGTAGCGAATAATCATCCCTTCCCATTTCGCGAAAAATCTGATCCCTCGAAAATCGCTGTAATTACCTTTTTTAGGCTTAGACTTAGTTAGAGTAGGCCAGCGTATGTTAGCCGGGCCTAAAAAATGTCTCAAGCACTTTTTCTGGGGTCTTGGTTATTGGGAGGGTCAACTGTACAGTATTTAAATTTTTGTATCACATGCGATTTTCAGGTTTTATAATTTCAAACATGGTTTCTTCAGAAATGGCTGTTCCACCATCTACTATCCCAAAAATCGTGCCTGTGATCGAGATCAATCAGCAGAATATTAATCGAATCTGGCCCTATCTGATGATTGCTATCAGGAAAGCTCAGCTCATAGCTATTGATTTGGTAATTTTCTGCAAAAATAAAAAACCCAAAATTATTTTTCTACAAAAATTAGGAACTCAGTGGACTTGGCAACCATCCATGCTCCTCCAAAAGCTGCTTTTCTGATCGATATACAAATGTTATGAATGCGGCTGAGACTCGGACCATATTTTCGCTAGGGATCGCCACTTTTGAGCTCAGACGTGTGTCAAAGAACAACAAAAAGCTGAGGTACAAATGCCAAGTAAAGCTTTTATACTTTTTTTAAATAGACGTGAACTATAAATTCTTCAGGTCTTTAACATTCTTACCCTAGAAGAAGCGCCTTTTGTGATGGAGCCTGACTCTCTTTGTTTTCTAGCTGCTCATGGCTTTGACTTCAATCATTTGTTGAGCCATGCAATTAGGTATACCAGAAAGGTTGGTCAGAATGAATTTCTTGTTAAGTTTTTAAAACAAAGGGTCGTGCCTCTTTTTTGACTAAAAAGAGATTTAAACTACCGTATTTTCTCTATTAGACGCCGACTCTCTAATAGACGACCACCCCCTATTTTTGTGACTAGAATCTCCGATCCTTTTTGATTACCAACTTCCAGATTGGGGGGGGGGGGGTTTGAAAATAGACGCCCGTGTGCTTCCAATAAAGAAAGTACGGTATGTGGTTTTAAACCTAGGGTTTGGTTTCGAATCGGTCGGTTAGCCGAAAATCCAATTTTCGATTAATAAACCAAAAAACATGATTTTAAACGAATTGGGTGAACTGAAAACAGTCCTCAGTCCCGTCTAAAAGCGCCATCGAGCCGAGACGGTAAGGTCCAATCATTTTATTCCGACGCCTTGTCTTTTTTTTAAAGTAAAAGCTGCATATTAGAAAAAACTTTGTGCTTAGTGCAAATCATTGAAGTGTTGAAAAACATTCGAACAAGTTGTTTACTTAGTGATCATGGCAGATTTTCAGAGTGTGGAAACTTATGGTAGAAATGACTGTGAAAATGCCCGAGTTTCGGTCATATACCCCGATTGCTATATGGTCAAACTCAAAATGGATGACTATATGCCTAATCCCAGTTTTAACATAATACAGTTGGTCTTGATAAGTCTGCCAGACTTTTTTTAGATCGGCTAAAGTCTAGCTTAAACCACTCCTTCCCCCAAGTCACGTCTATTCACACCATCCAGAAATTTGCCTTACAAGGGAGTATAAGTATGAATACATTTAAATTCGAACTCCCACAATTTTTGACAACCACTTACGGACTAATTACACTTGTTTCTGCCTACATATGATTAAGGGCAAACCTTTTTCTTGCCGTAAAAATACTTTTTTTTGCCGCAAAAACACTTTTTTCAGCCGTAAAAAAACTTTTTGCCGCAAATTTTTTCTCGCTGTAAAACGACTATCCACGGCAAAACAAAATATGCGTTGCGGTAGAAAAAAAATTATTTTAGCGGCAGAAAAAGTATTTCTGCGGCAAAAACTTTTGCGGCAAAAAAAATATTTTTACGGCAAGAAAAAGGTTTGCCCTATGATTAATATAGCAAAAAACTATCGCAATATGCGCAATAAAAAAAGAAGAAAATTTCCGCAATGAGAATTCAAATTTGCTGAATACTTTCGCTAAAAAAAATTCAAAAGCCACAGGGGCGAGTAAGCATTTTTTCGTACTTTCTAGCTGCCTTTCCTCATAGCTTTTTTCGACGTCCGCCGACAATATTGAAATTTCACACACTAAACCGACCGCGACGAACATTTTTCATATAGGTATTGAAATGACGTCGGAAAGACCGCTTGGGTGGTTGTAACCTGTTGTAACCTTTTGTTTTTCAGAAACCAGGCCCACTGCACTCTCTTTGGGAAGAAATCTTAGCTTCCGGTGTGTCAATCAGTATGCACAATGGTCTAGTAGATCTTGCCTTTATTCATAACCATTTTTACATGCCACTACCACAATCTGAAGAAGTTTTCTTGGCAAATGTCTCCGACTGGTTCAGTCCATTCGCTGCAGCTCAACTATGGGATTCCAAATACTTGGCTGAATACAAAGCTAGATTTCCGGCCTCTTTTCTGGAGTATGTATTTCGAAAGTGTCAAAGAATTAATTATCAAGGCTCTTGTGAGCAGAAAACTCATTTGGTGATCAAGTTTTCGAGGTTGGAAAAGTATTTCGAGGACGGCAAAGATGATACCCTGGTAGTTGAAGATGTAAATTGTGAGATTAAAACAGATCTTAAAACCAGTAAAGAAGTGTGCAAAAACTATCAGGTGAGATATTGTATAGACTTTTATAGTACCTCTTTCCGACCACTTTAAGTGGCCATCACTTTTTTGCGTAAGACACCCCAAGGAATGCGCTGTAACCAGAAATGGGTAAGGAGGTGATTTTCGCCCCATCACCGTGCCACGCCTCAGTGCTTGCCAGACTATCGCCCGGCACAGCTCCATGCCTTGGGGCGGTGCGAACTGGGTCATGGTACATTGCTGGAGGTTTTTTTTAGCTGTCATTATGCTTCAACGAAATTCCTGAGGCTAATTTTAATTCAAATTAAAAACATTTAAACCTTATTTTTGCCATCTTTAGTCTATAAGTTTAATTCTTTAACTAAACAAGTCAGCACCCAGCAAATCGTTTTGAGCTCTACTACTTGATGGTCTAGATCACAAGTGGTTTTTTCTACGTCTTCTCATGGAATCCATGGACTCTACGGTGTCTATTCGAATGAAGCGGCACCCTGATATTAAAATTTTTTTGATCGAAAACCAAAATTTTCAATGCGCTTAATCTAGCCAAGAGCCGAAAACCGAAATTTCAAATAACGAATTCAAATATTTCAGAATTTTGGCTATTGTAAGAAACGGCATGTTGCTAATGGTTGCACTCTTTCTCATGATGTGGATTTGGTCTTGGATTTGGAAGAAATCAAGTCAATGAAGCAGAAATTAAGCAGGCAAAGAAGGCAGAGGAAACGCCATTTCGATGATCACCAAGAAGAGTTAAATGCAAAAAAATTGTTGGCCGATTCACCTGAAATAGCAACGCTGCGTGCTGAAAATGGTCATTCAACTGAATCTGAAAGCAAAACTCAAGAATTTTCTATAAAAGGTCATTTGGACAAATTTAAAAAATGGGTGGAGTTTACTTTCTTCAGTTCTAAGAAAGTGAGGCAGGTAAACTATCTGATGTTGATTCCACAGGACACAAAAACACACGAAAAGCTGGATGGTACCGGTCAGTTAGTTAGTCTAGCCGATTTCCGGTCGAGTGGTCCAAGTTAATATACACTTGAGGGTGACCAGTTTATGGTCCCTTGTAGTGTTTTTTGGGATGTGTTTAGGCACAGGGTAAACCAGCATAAATTAGGACGAACTTGAGCATGTTTCCCGAATCTCAAAAATTCAGTCGCTTCACTTCAGAAAAGTGTAAGTGTAAGTAAAAAAAAGTGTACAAACTTGGCGTTATACTTGTCCTCCTTTTTGTCCGAAAAGGGACAAAAGGAGGAAACGTATACGTCCTTTTAATATTCACTCTGAAATTTTGTCATTAAAGTTATCTAAACCGATATCCGATTCAATACCGCGGCTTTTTATTCAAAAATCCCTTTTTCAGGAAGTCACCGATCAGGCATGGACGCTTTCATGACTGGTTTCAGTGTTCTATTTATGCAGTGTGAGCATCTATTCAATTGTGGCAAACTAGAAATATCTTTGGCCAACAAACTCTCCCTACCCGGCAAAGACTTTCCACTTGTGCTCAAGAAAAGTGCATTTGCACCTGCCCAATCAGAAAGACATCTACAAAATTGGGCAAGGATCAGTAGTAGAAGACCAATTTTAGACAATTACAAGAAAGTGAATGTCCAGATTTTAGTAGTGTTTAATATTTTATTGGTTTTTGTTTAACAATAAATTTGGACAAAGCTTTTTTGGGGCAAAAATTAGCTGGGGCAGAAATTTTTTTGGGGCAAATCGACTTTTTGGGGACAAAAAGACTGGTTTTGACCCAAAGAGAAGTCGATTTGCCTTTAAAAAATGTTCTAACTTTTGCACCAGCTAATTTTTACCCGCCAAAAAGTATTTTCGCCCCGAAAAAAGCTTTGTCCATAAATTTCTGTATACACTAGGGTTGTCTTATGTCCCGGGCATTTAATAATCGGGCATATGCCCGGGCATTTTCCTAATTTTCGGGCATTTTCCGAATGTCTCCGATCAATGAATTTTTATTCAACAAACTTCAAATATCATCAATAAACATATCAAAATAACCAAATTTGGTGCATTTTTAATATTGTCTTTGAGATCTTTCATTTAATAAGAGCGATTCATAACATCGTCAAAAATAAAATAACCGGGATTAGAGATATGAAATAGGAAACTACAGTTAACAGTAATCCACAATTAACAGTACATCCACAGTTAACTGTTCATTCACAGTTAACAGTATACCGTATTTCCTCTAATATACCGACACCCTCTAATAAACCGACACCCCCTACTTCGAGGGTCCGTATCTCAGTCCAAAGAAAGAAATTTACATCGCTTTTTTTTGCGTTTTCTTAGCTCCCACGAGCTCTATCGATTCCGCTTTTTCGATTTTGGATCTTCATCCAAAATTTTCGAGATCGACCCAAAATTTTCACGATTTTTGAGGGGTTGAAAAATAAACCGACATGTCGGTATATTAGAGGAAATACGGTATCACTCTTTTTTATTTTAACTTATTTTTAAAGGACCATGGTCTTTGCGGGCAGCGGCATGACAAAAATTTGAATTGACGGGGGACACTTCTCTTTCGTCTATCAGTGTGCTCTTACGAGTCGTTTCGAATTACTCGAAAGAGTACAGCATTAGACAAAAGAGAAGTGTCCCTCCCCAATTTAGATTTTTGTCATGCCACTGTGCGCAAAAACCATGGTTCTTTAAGAAACTTAAGACCGGCCGTGGCATTTTTTTGCAAAATTTTTCGTACTTTTTTTTAAATAGCCTTTTTCAGCTAAAACTTTTATTCTGATGCACCTTAGTCCGTATTTTCTCTAATAAACGCCCTACCCAAAAGTCGGAAAATGTTCCCAGTACTTTTCAATCAGGGATTCAAATTTACTTAGATTTTTTGATGTTGCACGACCTCACAAAGAAAAGTCCTGAATCTCAAATATGCGAGTACCGTATTTCCTCTAATAGAGCCACCCGGGGCTTTATTTTTCGATCAATCTCTAGAGGGGGCTCTATTAGAAAGGGGGGCTCTATTAGAGAGGGGACTCTATTTTTCAACTCTCAGAGCCTAAGGCATCGGCGAAAATTTAAGCCATAAAATTTAAATTATCAACTTTTTTGTTCGAAAAATTCGAATAATAATCAAAGGGTTAACAATTAAAAACAGTTTTTAAAGATCAATATCGAGGGATTTTTTGCTGGATGATTCTTTTTCTAGCACCAAAACACTCTTTTCTAGTACCAAGATACTCCTTTCAAATACCGAAATTCGATTTTCATAGAATTTTTTTTTAATCTGATACGTTTGGTTAACCCATGAAGGTGTAGCTCTAAGTCTCAGCTTTCTAACAAAGCCTCAAACTCATGTAAAAGTTTCAAAAATGAAAAGATTAAGCTGTTTGGATGAAGTAATTTATTCGACCAAGTTCCTCTATTAAAACCCTCAATCTTTTATTTTTAAAAATCTTTCATTTAAAAAATACGTCTTATAGAACAACTGACTAGGAAAGGACCCTGACTGTGACCTGAGAAGACTTCGATATGAAGAATTCTGCGTATTTTTGCAGTTTTCTGACAAATCTGGCTCCCCAGCTGTAAAGGTCCACAAAAAGCTGTATAACGATCACCCGAAATTCTAAAAGCACCTCGATACCCATATCATGGTTTTTGTAACTGATTCATGGGCCATAGATCATTTCTAAAGTTTTTGTTTGCTTTCAGAGCTGGGGAGCCAGATTCGTAATAAAATTAGGCACGCTTTACAAGAGTAGGCGCATGGAAAAATTCATCGAAATTTCCCCAGGCCACAGTCAGGGCTCCTTCCTTATGACATTCAGAACTATACGATCGTTTTCAATTTTCAAAATTTTACGCACAAATGATCAAAAAAATAAAACTTAATAGAAATTGCTACTAGAAAGTAGCATTTCGTACTAGGAAAGGTTATTTTGTTATTAACATAGATAACACAGCTAACATACCGTATTTACTGTATTAACTCCCCACCTCTAATAAGTCCCCACCCTACGGACCTTATATCTCAGCCTAGAGCGAACATTTCGCAAATCTGTTTTTGCGTTTTCTTATTTGCCGCGAGTTTACCTGATTCCACTTTTTAAATTTTGGTTGGGCACCCAAAAATATCAAAATCGATATATTTTTTTCCGATTTTTAAGGGTTGAAAAATAACTCCCCATGGGGACTTAATACAGTAAATACGGTAGTCATTTTTTTCGTCCTAATCCACTTTAAGGGGGGGGGGGAGGGCTCTATTAGAGAGGGGGGCTCTATTAAAGGAAATACGGTATACTGAATAGAACGGTTTAAAAATCTAAAAAAAAGTTGTAAAATCGACAAAAAAATATTATAAATATTAATATAACCAACAACTATTTTAAATTTCAGGTTTTTATTCAAATTTCTGAAGACATTTTGTATACTTATATGCCTCAGAATGAAACTATTTGGCTTGAGTTCAGAACCCTCCCCCCACGGGGAGTGATCAAACGGAGGAGATAACATCATATTCGTGTTTTTCGACCCCGATTTCCTGAGAAAGCCGGCTGTTTTTTTATTTCTGAAGAAAAAATTTTTTTTCGATCCACAGGGGGGGGGTATCATGGTTTTTAGTCAAAATTTCAAAAATTTGAATTGGCGCCTTTTGAATTTTAAAGGGATTAAGGGCTGTATTGGGAGGGGAAGGGAAAAAAAGGGCCACTAATCACACAGCGCCTACTAACAAGAAGATGTTGAACATAGTTTTGAATACTGGGGCCTACTGCATAAATAAACTCTGGTATGCATGCTTTTTCATGCGTCCAGAGTCACTTTCGAGTGATTTGTGTCTAAGGTATGTGGGTGTGCGCATCTCAACTCCAAGCCCTCAAGCCCCCTGCGCCCCTTTCGGGGGCGCAGGGGGCTTGAGAGTTAGAGATGCGCGCACTCACTTACCTTAGACATGATTTTGAGAAGTACTCTTGACCATAAAATGCATATAGAGTCTATTTTTGCCACGGCCCAAGTTGAAAAACATGGTAAAGCAGCCAAAAACACAATTCTTTAATTTTATTTTGATTTTCGCATAAAAGTGGCCCCCTTTTATTCCCTTCCCCTCCCAATACAGCCCTTAATCCCTTTAAAATACAATAGGTGCCAATTCAAATTTTCGAAATTTTGACTAAAAAACCATGATACCCCCCTGTGGATCGAAAAAATTTTTTTTCTTCAGAAATAAAAAACAGCCGGCTTTCTCAGGAAATCGGGTCGAAAAACACGAATATGATGTTATCTCCTCCGTTTGATCACTCCCCGTGGGGGAGGGGGATTCGAAACTGCAACCAACTATTTAGCTTAAAATGGCACTTTTATTGAAAAGTACCAAATAAATTTACAAAAATATTGCCACGAATTGTCCTTTGAACCTTTTGGGGACTACCAATTCTCAAAAATATACGAGAGGGAAATGCCCGAAATTATAGAGTCAGGCATTTTATAATAAATGCCCGGACATATGTCCGGGCATATGCCCATTGCCCGACCCTAGTATACACTCTATACAACTAAAAAGATGTTTATTTATGCTTCTTCATCACTATCCGTCGTAGGAACTACATTCAGAGCCAGTTGAGTAGCTATTACTGATGATTCTATAAAAGGGACAGCGATAAAAGAAGGTTTATGTGGATTTTTTTTCATTTTCCGCCAATTCAAAAGTTCAACTGTTCAAAACAAAGTCCATTTTTTGTTCAATGTTTTATCAAGGTCTGATGCATTTTTAGTACAGTCAACTCTCGATACAGTGTACCTTCGATATAGTGTAGATCTCGATACAGTGTATATGTTTTCAACCTCATTTAGTCAGCTCTTAGCCAAACTGACTTACAGTGTAACCCTCGATATAGTGTATATTTTTCCGATCCCCGCGAGCTACACTGTATCGAGAGTGGACTGTATTTCTTAAAAAAATTTGGCCAACTAAGCTTAGGCTCAGGGCAGACCAGTGTACAGGAGTAAAACTCAAACATAAATTTTGAAATTTAAAATTTTCGGAAAATAAAAAAAACATTAACGTATTGATAATTTGCCATCTTCTCAAGTTCTTTTGTGATAGGGCCCGGCTATTTTTACCTCTATTTTTGAAGTATTTTGTCACAATCGTCGGATCCAACTCTGTAACAAACTTGAGTGGTGTACACTATCGAATAGTCTACTGGGGTGGTAGTAACAATCAACGGATAAAATCTGCAGATACGGATAAAATATTTATCTCCGCGTATAAAAAACCGCACCACTTTTTTCGAAGAGTTGTTCACAAGTGTTCCCTCAAATCTGTCTAATTCTTTTATAATTTCTACAATTAGTCTAACACAGGGATGTAAAATACTTTTTAAAAAAAATTACTTTTAGAAATCGCAAAGGTTCTTTCTCAAAATGTTATGTCGAAATCCAAAATATAACTTTCTCCTGGATTTTTTTTTTCGGAATTCTATTTTAATTATTGCTAAGCATTTTCTTTGTGCTAAACCGATAAAATAATCATTTTGAACACTTTTTGAAGAAAAAAATTAATGCAGCAAAAACACAACTAATACGTTGCTTTTTGAACAGAACTTCCTCTTTAGTAGTATACCACGCCTATTCAAACGTATTCACGCGTCTTTGGATAGTAAGATAGATTTAGAAAACATGAGAAAAAAATTTATCCGCCGATTTATCCTGCCCCGACCAGGCTAAGGATAATATCTGCGGATACAGATAAATATCCGCAGATATTTGATTGTCACTACGGATTTTATCCGGGGATATTTTGATTGTTACTGTAGTCGTATTTCAGACACCGATAATGAAAAAAATATGATTTGAGATCCAGAAAAAATTTCAGTGTCTCTATAGTCTCAGAATAAAATATTTTGTGTCTAAAAGTGGGCAACTTTATATGAAAGTTAAAAATTATAACAACCACCATAAATTGTACTGTGTCCTAAAATGATTTATTTAACTATTTAAAAAAACCAACCATTGATTTGGTGAAATATGCTTGGTTTGCAATTTGGATACACAAAAATGAAGTAGATGAGTAAACCAGCGCCCACAGCTGAACCACCATATATTGCAATGTGAGGATCCTGAAAAATAATGTAAAAAATAGTTTTTTTATAATTCCACAATTCTGTTAATAGCTCACATTCCTGGCAGGGACTACTAGTAGGCATACACAGATTATAAGAAAGATTATAGGCAGGAATATAGGTGTTCGAAAGGCATCTTTAGGAAATGGCCAGTCCATAAAACGCATATAAAGCAGGGCACATTGAGAGCAGGCACGTTGCATCCACATAGCAAAGGACATGTAGCCAATCAGATGGTCTAGGTCACCCATAAACGATATGGACACTGCCGCAAACAACTGCAAACTAATCTTTTTTAGGCTTAGGCTCAGGTTTGTTAAAAAAATTTATGGTGAGAAGGAGGGGGGGGGGGATATTCTATTATAGAGTTTCCATACTAGCGTCTTTTTTTTGAATAGTGAAACCCACTAAAAAACTTCACTGTAGTATGTATAAATAAATATTTTTGAAACCCATTCGTAAGCATGGGTTTCTGAAAGGTTGATGCAGAGCTTTCCCCTCGGGTCACGGCGTGTCATATTTCAAAAATCGTGAAAAGGCTATTTTCCTGCCACGACAAATATCATACACAATTTTTTATTTATGTGAAACTTTTTTGTGGATTTTTTCAAATTTTATGATTTTTTTTATCAATGTTACATCTGTTGCATATTAATCGCTAAATCAGTCACCACAGTGAGTCACAATCCCGAAAATTGCGAAAAACCCCTTTTTTAACTTCAGGATAAAAGTAAGAATTGTTTTGAAATTTCTTTATTTTCGATAAACTGGATGCTCAATTAAATTATGAAAATTATGCAAACGGGCATATATAGGATTAAAAGAAAGCTAAGGATCAGCCCTACATGGCGATTGTTGAGAGCAAAAAGGCAGAGCCATTATTATCCCCATTCCAGCTAAATTTCAGAATTTTTATTTTTGCCTAAAATAAAGGTTTTTTTAATGGCTGTACCTGAAAATACCCGTCAAAAACATTAAATCTCCCGTCAAATTTTTAAAGTTCTCCTTCTCAGTGTATACTTTTCATATTTTTTATTTTTTTGCATTAGCATGTAGCCCTAAATCTCTAGTTTCTGATAAGTTTTTTGACGCTACTGGCTTATACACCCCCCCCCCAAATCAAGTTTTTTCAGAGTATCTAAAAATCATTTTTAAGTAAAAATTTTGTCGTAAAAAGGCTAGAAAAGCAATTTAAAAGGGATTATGGGCTGTATTGGGAGAGGAAGGGAACAATAGGGGGCCACTTTTTAGTCAATTTCTTTTTGGCCATTCTTCGGCTGTCTTACCATGTTTTCAACATGGGTCGTGGCCAAAAGAGACTCTATATGCATTTTATGATCAAGAGTACTTCTCGCACTCATGTCTAAGGTAAGTGAGTGCGCGCATCTCTAACTCTCAAGCCCTTTTCGGGACGGGGGTTTGGGGGCTTGGAGTTGAGATGCGCACACCCACATACCTTAGACACAAATCACTCAAAAGTGCCTCTGGATGCATGAAAAAACATGCATACCAGAGTTTTTTTTATGCGGTAGGCCCCGGTATTCAAAACTATGTTCAACATCTTTGATTTTTCGCCGAAAAGGGTTTCCCCCTCTTCAGGCCTGGGGCTACAAGCCAGAGGCTCAGCCATCCAAAAGTTAAAGGACAACCATGAGGATCCACCCGGCTGATCGGTCTGATCAGCTCGAGTACTTATACTTTCACGTGCACCACAAGTGGCTGGGTTTGAAAGCGCCTTTACTGCTTAGAGAATCAATACTCTTTGGTACTTATAGGCACTTTAGAAGTGGCCCCTGTTTTGTCCCTTCCCCTCCCAATACAGCCCATAATCCCTTTTAAATTGCTTTTCTAGCCTTTTTACGACAAAATTATTACTTAAAAATGATTTTCAGACACTCTGAAAAAACTTGATTTTTGGAGGGGGGGTATAAGCCAGTAGGTCCGAGGATTGGGGGGGGGGTATAAGAAAGTAGCTGTTTTTGGGGGGGGGGGTATAAGCCAGTAGCGCCAGTTTTTTACTAGCTTGATACAATTTGAAAAAGAGGAGAAAAATTGAGTTTTTTCAAAACTACACCTTTTTTTCAAATGAATCGTTCTCCCACTTTTTAAAATTGTATCGAGCTAATAAATAGCTTATCAGAAACTAGAGATTCAGGGCTACATGCTATTGCAAAAAAATAAAAAATTTGAAAAGTATACACTGAGAAGGAGCATTTTTAAAAATTTGACGGGAGATATAATGATTTTGACGGGTGCTTTCGATTTGAGCCTTTTTTAATTTCAATGATTTTTAGTGAAAAAAATTCCGAAATTCGACAAACCATCAATAAATCTGAAAGTTCAGAGTCTGGGCTTTCTGACCCGCGTGAGACCTTCGCAAAACGATCAGTATTCGGTATTTCCCTACACGCTAAAGTTTAAAATTTTTATTTCCAGAAATTTTGGTAGATTTTTTGGAAATGGGGATTAGTTCTGATTTTAATGACTTATTGCTGGTGTTAAGTGTTCAAATGACAGCCACAAGTCTCAGTTTTCTTTTCTCTTTCTTTTTTATTTTCCGAAAAGAACTGACGAAGCCAAATTTCACTTTTTGCAATTTTAAGATAGTAAACCACTAGTGTGGGAACTCGTCCTCGTCTGTCATCTTGATCCTCGTACTACGACGACGAGGACACAGTACGAGCAGCTCCAAAAATGTGGTACGGGAACGAAGACAAAGTACGAGTCTCAAAATTTACAAGTACAGTTGAACCTCGATAAGCCGATACCCCGATAAGCCGACACCTCGATAAGCCGACACCTTGTCGACACCTGATTTGGCCAGGTACTCGACACTTTAAGGAAAACGACACCCCGATAAGACGACACCTCGATAAGCCGACACCCTGAGTTCGGTCCCTTGGGGTGTCGGCTTATCGAGGTTCGACTGTGCCTAAAATAAAATTCTAGGCCTTGTTTTGTAAAAAAGCAAGTTGAAAAATTCGTACAGAAGTTTAATGATTAGGCAAAAAATTGAATTGGCGGGGGACAATTCAAAACAGGTGGCAATGGCCCTTTAAGCATTATTTAAGCAATTTTTGATTTGCTCATTCAATGATTTATTCGATATTTTTTCTCCCTTTGCTAATTCTTCGACTATTCTCTTCAAGTAATCATTGACAACTCGTTGAGCCACTTTATCGTCATCCCCGAAAAAAGCATTGACTGCTGGTCAAAAGCAACAGAAATTCCAAGCAAAGCCTCTAATTTGATTATTAGAAATTACCTTGAGGAATGCTTTTGTTGTCGGCTTCTGTTATTATTTAACAAGACCATATAAGCATTTAAGCAAAAATTTAAAAAAATTCAATAAAAAATTGCTTTTTTTGCATTTGAGTAGAAAGTACGAGTAAAGTACGAGTACAAAGATTAAGGACGAGAAAAAGACAAGAACGAAGACGAGTACGACCGATTTCAAAAAGCCGGTACGAGGACAAGTACGAAGTACGAGGCCCGAAATTTTTTGGTACGAAGTACGAGGACGATCAAATTAAAATATGATGAAATTAAAAATTCCGAACACTGTAAACCACACTATGATATTCACCACAAAAAGGACTACCTCCACAATTATAGCTGCTCTAGGACTCATTGACTCTTCATGCACACATTTGACCATACTAGGAACGACATTCTTCTTGGCTCCCGCAAACAAGTACCTAGTCAAACATTTTATTTAACACAATAACACAGACATCAAACTTCAATTAAAAAAAACATACCTGCTGCATCCGAAAATAGTTGTGTTGAGATTGCCTAGCAAAAGTAGTGCAATAAGAAATGGAATTACATAGCTAAATTGGCCCAGAGTATACTCTGCAAATTTCTAAAGCCAAATAGTACAATGGTATTGAATTAGTAGGTCTAAAAGCCCATTCATAATGACAGCAAAAGCCACAGGCACGGGTTCACATATTTTTGGCATTGTGTTTTTTACTTTTCAAGGGGCATGCTGGCCGTGGATGAGAATATTTTTCAAATTTTTATTTGATTCTCAAAAATTGAGAATCAAGGGGGGGAAGCCATTTAGGCTAGAAAATTCGGATTCGGTGGTGCAGTGGATAAGTGTTTATGTTTCATGGCCCAAAATAGTGCGATCCCGCATGCGTGCACTTTGGGTTTTTTGACCAACGTCTAGAAGAAATTGGGGTCGCTGATCTCAAACCTGGCGCTAAAATGTTTGAATATAAAATTGGTCAAAAAGCCAAAATAAATAGGATGAAACATATTGGGATCAAACCTGCGCACGATTTGGGCCAGAAAACACAAAAGCTCACCCAGCCTTATCCAACAAAGGAGAGGGGGTTGCCTTGGTCCCCCTGTTGAATATTTTTAGTTATTTTTTAGGCTCCGGCTTAGACAAAGATAAGGCAGAGTATGTTAGGAGTGACTTAAAAATGAGTCTAAGATATGTTTGAGTCCGTCCTAGATTACGCTGGCCTACCCTTGCCTATGCCTGAATCCTAGAATATGACAAAAAAACAACAGGGGGGACCAAGGCGAAAAACCCCCTTTGTTGGATAGGGCCCGCTCACCCACTGCGCCACAGAGCCCGAATTATCAAACCTAAATGGCTCTCCCCTCCCCTAGCAATTTACTACTCATTCTGTAGCCAGTGAGACGATCTGCAAAATGGGTGGTAATTTGCTTGAGAGCAGTCTTCAACAAGTAGGTCGAAAATACAATGCCGAAAACATGTGAACATTTAGCTGTGGTTTTGCTTTCATTTGGAATGGGCCTTAACACGGGAACGGCTGTACGTCCTGATGGTATGTCCTTGTGCAGAATTTCACGCTGAGCACGATGGTGAAAAAAAATTGAAAAAGTAACTCTACGGTGGTCAGCGGCCTTTGTGAACCATTTATGACAATCATATGATAATTTTTTGGCTCATAGAAACCATTGTGCTTTTTTTTCAAAAACGTTGTTCATACAAAAATATGTACAAATAAATGTGGACACGCCGTTTTTAAATTTATGGTTGATACTGTTCGATAGAACAAGAAAAACTGCACCAGATAGTGCTTTAAAGTAGCCTGCCATCGAGCTTTTCGAGTGTTTAGCAAAGGTTCAAAAGTATAGCCAAAAGGCATCTTGACCTGAAACTTCAATTTTGCTACATAAATCTGAAATTCTAACACCGAATTCGTGTTCAGCATGGTCGATTTACTTAAGAAACTGTTTTTTGATTATCACAATCATTGTCAAATTTCAAATTCCGCTCGAGACAAAAATTATTTGAAATTTGAAAAATTTTGAATTTAAATAATTTTTGTCTCGAGCGGAATTTGAAATTTGACAATGATTGTGATTAGGGTTGAGTGATGGGTAATTACCCGGGTAATTCTCCGGGTAATTACCCGGGTAATTACCCGGAGAAATACTAAGTATTTCTCCGTAAAGAAAAATCGGAGAAATACTATTTTTTAGTATCCAGGTGTTTCGGGTAACATCTAGATGGTTTAGGCACTATCCAGGTGATTTGGGTACCATACCGGCTCAAGCAGGAATCACTTCTCGCTTGAGCCATGCTTTTCCTTTACACTACTGGTCTCCTTTTTAATGTCGAAGGTTCGACTCCCAGCTGATACATTTTTTCATTATTTTATTTTTCTGCGATATCTTCTTCATTTTATGCCGATATCTTTTGAATGTTTTTATTTTGCAAGTACAATTGCTTTCTTCATACGAAATTTTATGACAATTATGGTCGACAAATATCACAATTGACACTAACCATTCATCTCTTATTAGGATTAACTATTAACCAATCCACCTACCCTACTCAGCAAGGAATTTTTTGGTTTAGGTATCATCCAGGTGGTTTAGGTAACATCCAGGTGGTTTAGGTATCATCCAGGTGGTTTAGGTAACATCCAGGTGGTTTAGGTATCATCCAGGTGGTTTAGGTATCATCCAGGTGTTTTGGGTGATATCCAGATGGTTCGGGTACTATCCAGGGGGTTTGGGTACCATCCATGTGATTTGGGTACCATCCAGGTGGTTTGGGTAACATCCAGGTGTTTTGGGTGATATCCAGATGGTTTGGGTACCATCCAGGTGTTTTGGGTAACATCCAGGTGTTTCGGTAACATCTAGATGGTTTGGGCCCTATCCAGGTGGTTTGGGTACCATCCAGATGGTTTAGGTATCAGCAAATAGTATTTCTCCGCTTTTCGGGTAATTACCGGTAATTACCCGGGTAATTACCCGGAAAGTATTTCTCCGGAGAATTACCCAACCCTAATTGTGATAATCGAAAAACAGTTTCCCAAGTAAATCGACCATACTGAACACGAATCAGGTGTCAGAATTTCAGATTTATGTAGCGAAATCGAAGTTTCAGGTCAAGATGCATTTTGGGATTTACTTTTGAACCTTTGCTAAACACTCGAAAAGCTTGATTGCAGGCTACTTTAAAGCACTATCTGGTGCAGTTTTTCTTGCTCTGTCGAACAGTATCAACGATAAATTTGAAAACGGCGTTTCCACATTTATTTGTACATATTTTTGTATGAACAACGTTTTTGAAAAAAAACACAATGGTTACTATGAGCCAAAAAATTATCATATGATTGTCATAAATACCTTCACAATATGTCATTTGAAAGCTCGCAATCTGCGCTTTCTTTTGCACATGAAATATAAAATATATATTAAAACAGTGGCATTCTTTACCTCTTTGAAGTGGCATAGGCAAAAGTCGTGACATTGATGGTTCACAAAGGCCGCTGACCACCGTAGAGTTACTTTTTTTTCGATTTTTTTTTCACCATCGTGCTCAGCGTGAAATTCTGCACAAGGACATACCATCAGGACGTACAGCCGTTCCCGTGTTAAATGCCTGTGCACAATAAAAGGGGGGGTTTGAGTCTGGGCTCTGATTGTAGTCATTGGAATTAGACATAATGACTACAAACTGTAATTAGTCACCGATTCAAGCACCAGTATATTGGACAGGTCTTAAAGCGGCATACCAGTGCGTTACACTGCAATGAAGGCGAGACCAGCAATTTCTTTCTCTCTTGACTATTTTCTATAAGCGTTTTACATTATCCGACGAAAGTTTTCTACCTACTTTTAAAAGTAACGGGTGAACCAAAAGTTCGGAGCTGATTTTCAAATCCATATCTTTCATCAATGTTGGGATCATATATTTTTTCTTCTAATTCTTTTCTATAGCCCTACATCTCCTCTTTCAAATGGCATATTGAACTTAGCTTCATTATTTTAGATAAGTCACCATTCAGCTCCAAACACTTGTGAGGTAATTTTGAAAAGTTTACAAGCGTTTTCATCACTTTCAGTGATCAAATGATTTATTGAATTTTAAGCATCACGAAAACATCTTATCATCATGATGTAGCGCAGCTTAAGAGCTACGGAACCAATGTTACTGAATGATTTTTTAAAATCAGAGTGTTTAGATAAGGCTTTTTGGAAAACATAAATTGTTTAAAAAATGGTCAAAATCCGTAAAAATCGGGAAAACTTGGATTTTGGCCGTTTTTTCAAGCAATTTATTTTTTCCAAAAAGCCATATATCAACACTCTGATTTTAAAAACCATTCGGTAACATTGGTTCCGTAGCTCTTAAGCTGCGCTACATCATGATGATAAGATGTTTTCGTGATGCTTAAAATTCAATAAATCATTTGATCACTGAAAGTGATGAAAACGCTTGTAAACTTTTCAAAATTACCTCACAAGTGTTTGGAGCTGAATGGTGACTTATCTAAAATAATGAAGCTAAGTTCAATATGCCATTTGAAAGAGGAGATGTAGGGCTATAGAAAAGAATTAGAAGAAAAAATATATGATCTTAACATTGATGAAAGATATGGCTTTGAAAATCCGCTCCAAACTTTTGGTTCACCCGTTAGGATAAGGTCATAAATATCGGATTTAAGTTAAGAGGAGTCAAAACAAGGGCGATTTTTGAAAAATTGCTGGTCCACGCTTCAATTTTCGGTGTAACGCACTGGTATGCCTTTAACCACCTTTGCTTACCACAGCCACAGCATCTGAAGCCACAAACTCGTCTACAGTCATGACAGAAAAATAGGCCACATTCATGGCTACATACACTACTGCTGCTATACCTATGCCACACAGTGCCGCTACAGGTAGGGTTCTGCAAAAACCATCTATATGGCACATTAGGTAATTCTGCCTTTTTAGAATAGCAGTAACTTTTTTCTAGGCCAATTTTTAAAATTATGTTTTTGACAATCGCTTTTTCTAGCCGAAAATATTTATTTTTTGTATTGTGTCAACAACATGATTTTTGCTTGTTTCCCTTGTTTTTTAAAAAGAATTTAATTTTTCGTATGATATGACACAAAAATTGGTTCTTATCCTTTATAGCGACTACCTTTAAAATTTGGTCACATTTATTTGATTTATTATTTGATTATTTAACAACATTTATTTGATTTCAAACCAACAATAGAAGATTTCAGAAAAGAAGATTTCAGAACGAAAATGAACAGTAAAAAAGTAATTTTAAAGAAAAATGGTAAAAAAGTAATTTTAAAGGTAGTCGCCATAAAGGATAAGAACCCAAAAATTTCTAGAACTAAACTTATCACTAAGCTTTGTCACTTTTGTAAAGGGGAACTAATAAGCGTAACACTAAAAAAAGAATTTGGTACCTTCTGGGATTCTCGATTTCCTCTGTTCCAAAATTAAGAATATCCCAGCCATTGTAGGCAAATAGACTTGCGTAGAGAGCCAGCGCTATATTGCCTGCATCAGTGCTACTGTTTTTAAAGCTGTTCTCAAAGACTTCTGTCCGACCTGGAAATAGACAAATAGAGATGTAAAATAGGTCCCACGCAGCCAGTGAAGATCCGTACAAAAACAGTTCATGTTATTTTTGAAGCTTTTTTTAATTTTTATATAAGAATTCTAATTTCAACCTTTGAATAAAATGTAGTAAATTCCAGTGCAAATAATAATTGAGATGACACACAACTTGGAAATGGTCACAACCACTTGGAATCGACCAGCAAACTTGCTGAGTGAAAACATGTTGATGAACACAAGAAGGCCTAAAGCAAAAAGATATTTTGACTAATGCTGTGAGAAATGGATGCCGACCAAGTGCCATAAACCCAATTAATCGCTTGAGGGTGTCCAACCAATAGTCTTCTATACAGAGCATTTTGCCAAGTCCTTGGACCACATACTCCCGAAAGTTAGGGTTTGTATGGCCAATATAGTTGGATAAGTAAGAGAGACACTGACCCATAGGAATGCCACGGCCAAGGGATGCCTGAAAAAGATGTTAAAAATAAAGTCGAACTTCCACAGTTGACTCTTCATTAACCTATTTCATCTAATTAGCCTACATGTGGGTTTACTTTTCAACCCCCCAAAATCTGAAAAATTTTATGTCCATCTCGAGATTTTTGGGTGCTTAACTAAAATCGAAACAGCGGAATCGGTAGACCTCGCATGAGTTTGGAAAAGGAATTAAACAGCTTTGCAGAAAAATGTCTCTGAGCTGAGATAAAGGTCCTCAAAGTAGGGGTGTGGGTTTATTAGAGGGTGTCGACTAATTAGAGGAAATACGGTACCCGCCACCCCTTAAAAGACATAATCTGTAAATACCGTATTTCCTCTAATTTAGCCCCCCCCCTCTTTTTTTGACTAGAACTTCAGAGTTAAAGCCATTTTTGATTTACAATTTCAAGATTTTTGGGCATCCAAAAAATTTAGCCCGGGGGCTAAATTACAGGAAAGACGGTATGGACTATTTTATATAAACCAGTGGCAACAGCGAAAAAAATGGAATTTTGCTGTTAGACTAGGACTGTAGCGCAGACTCTCCAGCTCACCTGAGTACGAATGGTCTCCTGAGTACGAATCGGCTTTGATTGACTCCGATTAATAGCTTTATCGCCGAGATACGGTACCTAAGTCCTTTTGCACCAATTTTCTACTTTTGTCTATATCTCGCTCATTTTGCACTCCCACCCAGGCACACTATGATCATTTTTTATAAATCGACAGAATAAAAGAAACAATACAAGTTCTAATTTATTGTATGCCTCAAATTGTAAAAATTAAGGCAGTTGCTTAGAAATGATTTCAATCAATTTATTAAAAAATTTCACCTTTAGAACACGTCAGGTTCAACTTAAAGGACCATGAAACTTGATAAGCATAGAAATTTGGAAATTTTGAATTCGCGCGGGACCTTTCAATTTTGTCGTTTTCGAATTGTTTTTTGTTTGCACGTGGTCGCGCGCGACTTCGAATTCCGCAAATTGCTGTGCTTACCAAGTTTCATGGTCCTTTAATAACTGAAAAATAAGGTGTGTAACCAAAAGGGGTTCGAACTAACACCTTTAAAATTTGTTTAAGCCCATGCGGGACCAGATATGGACATTATATGTGCCCCTTAAATCTGAGATATAAAAGTGTTGCACTCTAAGAGGGAACGAGCTTGAGAAAGTGTTCTTATTTAGAGATACGAGCTATCAATAATATCGTTACCCAGCTGGATCCGGCACTTTTTTGTCGTTTTTTGGACTTTTATGTAAACTTTATTGGTCAGTCCAGTCCGAAAAGTTGCAAATATTACTATTTCACTGGATATTTTTTAAATTTTTGTGAAATTAAGAAATTTTAAATCGAAACTTTTAGTAAAAAATTTGACATGAACAAGGCCAGGAGAATATCTTTCCTTAAAACTTTTTAGGAAAAAAAGATTCAGGCCTTGTTCACATGGTGGACTGTGAATTCAACAATATTCACTCAAAAAGTGCCATAACTTTTTTTAAATTTTCCAAAAATTATTCTTTCAGTGCCATTTTGTAGCTGAGATATAGGGCCGCCAGATGAATTAATAAATAAACTTTTAATGAATTAAGAAATGTCGAAAAAAAGTCAACAATCCTCACTTCTGCCGAGTGAGCATTGTGAGGATTGTTGACTTTTTTCAACATTTTCAATTCATACCTACTCGACCAATAGCTTTTTTGGTAGCCTGAATTTACTACAAAATGGCACCAAAAGAATAATTTTAGAAAATTATGAAAAAATTTATGACTATTTTCGAGTGAGGATTGTTGAATTTACAGTCCACCATTACCATAATCCACCAAAAGACGCTATAAAAGGGCACGTTCACCATTTCGCATGTGTCAAATAAGCAAAGTCACAGCCGGACTTTCTTATACAAGTTCCAAGCTCTACATAAACCAAAGCTCCAATCACTGCGATCAATGCACCACCTATCCAAATGCACAGGGACAGGCCTGGAAATTTAAAAAAATAATAATAATTTTTTGAAGAAGGAAGTACTTTTATTATTTTTACCTACTGATCCACTGTGCCTCAAAATGGCCGTGGGAGACACAAAAATTCCTGAGATTTTTATAGTTACAATAGTCACAGGCTTTTTTAATCTCTGATAGACCTTACCGGATCCAACAATATCACCCAAGCAATATGCAATAGCCTCATAGACGCCGATTTTATTGCTTTCTTCGGTGGTGTGGACAGGCATGGCGCCTGAAAAAGCTTCTTGAGAATGGAAATTTAAAATTATTAAGATTAATGAACATGATTATTAATCGCCCAAAATTTCTAGGTCGGTTACCCGTATTTCGGGTAGAAGATCGAAATGATTTAAACCTTAATTTAAGTAAGTCGAATTTCTGCAAATTTTTGTTATTGATTTTAAAGGTGTTGAAAAAAACTACTATTTTATTTTTTTAGCGTATAAAAGTCACTTAGGGCCAGGGTGGCCAGATGCAAAATCTTCAAAGCAGGATTTTGATGTCGAAAAGCAGGATTTTGAAACAAAAAATCTGCAAAAAGCAGGAATGAACATAAAATTCCTATAAAATTCCTGCTTTTTCACTGTCAAAAAGCAGATTTCAAAACCAAAAGCAGGAAATTCCTGCTGAAGCAGGACATCTGGCCCTTCGGGGACGCAGGGGCTTGGTTGTTTGGGGTTGAGATGCGCACACCCACATACCTTAGACGCAAATCACTCGAAAGTGACTCTGGATGCATAAAAATGTATGCATACCAGAGTTTCTTTATGCGGTAGGCCCAGTCAACAAAAACTATGTTCAAATTCCATCTTTTTGTGGTATCCAGGTACCCTTTCAGGCTGGATTCCCTGGGGGACCAAAGTGTCAGAAAATGACTTTCTTATCGTTTTAAGCACATAAAAGTTACTTAGGAGTCGTTTAAACATGATTTACAAATTAGTAAAAAATGCGACAAAAAGTTGGATTCGAACATTGTTTTGTTAACTTGGGCCTACCGCATAAATAAACTCTGGTATGCATGTTTTTCATGCATCCAGACTCTGGATTCAAAAGTGCAAAAGTGCCTCTGGATTCCAGAGGCACTTTTGAGTGATTTGTGTCTAAGGTATGTGGGTGTGCGCATCTCAACTCCAAGCCCCCTGCGCCCCGAAGCGGGCGCAGGGGGCTTGAGAGTTAGAGATGCGCGCACTCACTTACCTTAGACATGATTCCGAGAAGTACTCTTGATCATAAAATGCATACAGAGTCTCTTTTTGCACAGCTCCATTGACCAAAACGTAGTGAAATATCACGTTTTCAATCTTCATCAGGGTAAAAAAATCGCCGTTTTTAAGAGTATTCTACCTCGTTTTGGTCACTCGAGCTAGGCAAAAATGGCCTCTATATGCATTTTATGATCAAGAGTACTAATCGGAATCATGTCTAAGGTAAGTGAGTGCGCGCATCTCAACTCCTAGCCCCCTGCGCCCCTTCGGGGCGCAGGGGGCTAGGAGTTGAGATGCGCACACTCACATACCTTAGACACAAATCACTCAAAAGTGTCTCTGGATGTTTAATTTTTTTTGCCTGAAAATGCTAAAAAGTGAACATAAACACTTTTTGAGACTTTTGGAAGAAAAAAAAAATTCAAAAAAAAATCAACAGGGGCGACCAAGGCATCTTTTTTTTCCAGAGATGCGAATGCATATAGAGCAATAAATCCATCAGGTAGCTCTGCAATTCTGGTTTCTTACAAGATGTAATTTATCGCATTATCTCGAAAAATTTTAAAACAGTAAGGACGAAGCGTCAAGAGAGTCAGAAAAGTAATTCAGTTCATATCTTTATTTTACTATTTTACGTTTTGTGACTTTATAGAATGATTAATACTTTTTCAGTTATTAGATTCGCACGGCTACTTGATGGTGAAATCATTTAAAAAAAAGTTGAACAACTGAAAGTTTATTTTACAAAATTGAAGTTCGCATAAAAGAGACATTTTGCACCAAACCTAGGTCATTCTGCCCCAAAAACCAGCTTTGTATGTTTTATTACTACTTATACCCAAACCATAAAATTCTCATTCTTGATGATTTTTACAGTACAACCGGCTTAATTCAAACTCAGCCGGCTGAGATTAACTCAGCCATCAGCCGGCTGAGACTGACGGCTGAGGCTGATAAAAATTTTCAGACCTCATCCGGCTGAGGCTGATGGCTGAGAAAATTTTTGGGCATGGCTGACGGCTGAGGCTGAGAGAAATTTTCAGACCTCAGCCGGCTGAGGCTGATGGCTGAGGTAATTGTCGAGTATACAACCCTGCTGGTCACCATACATTTTATAGTCCGAATGGTTCGAATACCACTACGTGCATGCATACTTTTTTTGACTATTTTTGATCGTTTTTTTATTATTTTTTCTATTTTTACTTTTTTCAAATTAGTTGAACTATAGTATTAATAGACTAAAATTAGCAGCTATGTGCTAGAGCGTGAAAAAATACGGGTTATTTCTTTTTTTGGGGGTAAAGTTTACTTTTTTGGGACAAAGTTTTATTTTGACTGATTGTTTTAAAAATTTCATCTTTTTTTAAAAGTGATTACACCGTTATGTAGCATTGCAATCCTAGTTTCTAATAAGGTATCAGTTATTGAATTACCTTCGTGAAATGTAGCACAAAAAGGTAAAAGCATGAACCAAGTTATCTTTCTGCCTCGGTTCATACTTTCACCGATTATCTTTCTGACTTAGTTCATACTTTCAATTTTTTTAGGCTAAATTTCACGAAGATAATTCAATAACTGATACCTTATTAGAAACCAGAATTGCAGCGCTACATAATGGTGTTATCACTTCTAAAAAAAGATGAAAATTTTAAAACAATCAATCAAGATAAAACTTTGTTTTAAAAAAGTAAACTTTACCCCCAAACAAAGAAATAACCCGGTATTTTTCACGCTCTAGCACATAGCTGCTAATTTTAGTCTATTAATACTATAGTTCAACTAATTTTAAAAAGTAATAAATAAAAAATAATAAAAAAGCGATCAAAATATAGTCAAAAAAAGTATGCATGCACCTAGTGGTATTCGAACCATTCGGACTATAAAATGTAACCCCCCCCCCTCCTTTTTTTTAATTAAATAAAACTATGAGCAAAACAAATGCCGGCGAAAATTTGCGGCACCCTGTAAATAGAATTTTTTCAAATAGGTAGAACGCTTAAATTTATAACAGAAAACACTACTGGTTTTTTAATACTGTAACGCACAGCCATGCCCCTTTAAAGAGGCATGGCTCGACTGTAGTGGAATCTCGACTGTAATGGAATATGGTTAAATGTGTAACTACAAAACACAAGCTCAGATAAAAGTAAAAACACACATTTATTTAGAGACAACTAGCTTATCACTAACAAGGAATTACATGTTACAAAGCAAGTGTCTAAACCGGTGTTATTATAGGCAATCAACACTTGTGGTAGTAGTAAAAGAACTACATCAAATTCTAATCATTATATAGTGAAGGTATAACTATTGTTTAGAGTCGTGAAAAGATAAAATGCGTAAAAAGTGGTGCAATATTTACAAATTTTAATCATCTTTGAACTCCTGCCCGATATGGCCATGAAATTATATAACACTAGCGTTCTTGGAGAGGGGTGGATTATATTACACTAGTGCCCAGAAACGTTAAAAGTCTGAATAGTAGAAAATTGAAAAAATCGCGCGAAATTTAACGCACCATACAGTCATGAGAGGCATGACTCTAGATGTGATGGCACTCTTCCAAGATTTTTTTTTTACTTTTTTCCTTACAGAGTGAACAAAAAACCCGAACTTTGACGGCGCCGTGAGGCCAGTTTCAATTATGATTTTGTTGCAAATGATATGTCATTCTGTAGCCCCAACAATGCTCTAACGAATAATTTATTAACATTGATAAACTGAGAAAAATATTATCGACAAAAATCAGAACATAAACCTTAACCTCGATTTCAAATTTTCAGTTTTGTTCAAGTAACTATGTACTGGGTGGTAACGGGGTAACTTTTGATGTTGAATTTTTTTCTGAATAATATTTCAACACATGATTTTGTAGCCATTTCGTCTTCTTTCGACTTATGTATAAAACTTATGTGGATTCTTTGAAAAAAGTCAGAATTTGGCTCCTAACACTCGTGAAGATGTTTTAAAACGTTAATATAATCTTTTACTGATCAAAAGTTTGATCAAGTTTTCAGCACTGTAACAAAATCTCAGCACCACGTCGTAGCGCAGCTCAAAGCTACAAAACACACTTTACAGAAAAAAATTGAAGATTTGAGTGATGAGATATGACCTTTTCAAAAAAGCAACCACGTTAAAAAATGACTGAAATTCGAAAAAATTTGAGAAAAGTGGTATCTGGCTATTCTTGATTTTTTTTGAAAGACCATTTTTTTAACACGGGAAGTCCCGCGGTGAGACAGGCAGCTTCTGGTGCAGAATTTCATGGGGAATCCGAATCTGCAAACTGTTTTTCAAAAAAGCCTGTTTGGCACAAGATTTCAACCAATTTTTTAATGTTGTCAAATGTGATTTGGGTATGTTCAGAAATCATGTAGTACTCAAACATTTCATATACACATGCAAAACTTTCATGACTCGTTAGAAAGGGCAGAAAACAAGCTTTCCAATGACATATCGTTCACTTGTTTATGATAACTACCGTATATTCTCTATTAGAAGGCCCGGCCTTCTATTTTTCAACCCTAAAAAAGTCGGAAAAAATTTGGGTCGATTTTGAGATTTTTGCGTGCTCAACCAAAATTTTAAAGTGGAATCAGGTAAGCTCGTGCTAACTAAGAAAACGTGAAAAACAGATTTGCGAATTTCTTTTTCTAGGCTGATATATAGGTCCTCAAGGGGGCCTTCTATTAGAGAGGGGCTTATATTAGAGAGGGCCTTCTAATCGAGAATATACGGTAAATGTGGAATTTTTTGCCTAAAGAAAAATTGTGTTATTTTTTCAAAAAGTTTTTTCACTTAAATGT
The DNA here is from genome assembly GCA_004194705.1 of Ditylenchus dipsaci. Lineage (NCBI taxonomy): Eukaryota > Metazoa > Nematoda > Chromadorea > Rhabditida > Anguinidae > Ditylenchus > Ditylenchus dipsaci. The sequence goes on along the minus strand of SADC01000855.1, from coordinate 98,605 downwards.
GGAAAATTAGATGTGATAGAGCCGTTTGTTCAGCAAAACCCACATACCGTATATGCTCTATTAATTAGACACCCCTAAGTTTCAAAATCGTGTTTTTGGCATTGTAAGGTGAGGGGGATTTGCGAAATCCCCATGTACCTTTGGCGCCAAAAGTACCTGTTTGAAAGAGGATATTACCGTCAAAAGGAACTCTAGAAATTAATCTAGTTCAAACCGTTTTGTCTCGTAACCGAATAAATTGTCCGAGTAGGGTTAAAAGAAATTTAAACGTTCCCAAAAATTTTAAAGTCAAAAAATGTTATCTTTTAGAGTGTTATGCGACAGTTTAAAAAAACTAATAATATTCAAAAACGTGAAATTGTTCGTCATAGAGCAACACGCAATTGGACGCCGGATTCGTGTTCAGCATGGTCGATTCGCTTATAAAACTGCTCTTAAAATTTGAATTCATCGTCAAAATTCAAATTCCTCTCAAGACAATAATTATTCAACGTGCGAGGAATTAAATATTTGAATAATTATTGTCTTGAAGAAGATTAAATTCGAAGATGACTTTTGAACTTTAAGAGCAGTTTTATAAGCAAATTGACCATGCTGACACGAATCCGCCGTCCAAATTGCGGGTTGGTCTAGTGACGAACAAGTTCACGTTTTTGAATAGTTATTAGTTTTTTTTAACTGTCGCTTACACGTTAAGACATTATTTTGTTCAATTGTAAAGCAGTTTAATTGCAATTTTAATTTCTCTTCCAAATGATATGTGGGTTTTGCTGAACAAACGGCTCTATCACATCTAATTTTCCACATTTAAGTGAAAACTTTTTGAAAAATAACACAATTTTTCTTTAGGCAAAAAATTCCACATTTAGTTATCATAAAACAAGTGAACGATATGTCATTGGAAAGCTTGTTTTCTGCCCTTCTAACGAGTCATGAAAGTTTTGCATGTGTATATGAAATGTTTGAGTACTACATGATTTTCTGAACATACCCAAATCACATTTGACAACATTAAAAATTGGTTGAAATCTTGTGCCAAACAGGCTTTTTTGAAAAACAGTTTGCAGATTCGGATTCCCATGAAATTCTGCACCAGAAGCTGCCTGTCTCACCGGCGGGACTTCCGTGTTAAGATTTTCATTTTCAAATTTTTTCTGTGAAATGGTTTTGTAGCTCTTGAGCTGCTCTACAACATGGTGCTTGAATGTTGGTATAGCACTTGAAACTCAATGAGTGTTTTCACCACATGCTACTTGAACAAAAACTGAAAATTTGAAATCGAGGTTAAGGTTTTTGTTCTGATTTTGGTCGATAATATTTTTTCAGTTTTTAATGTTAATATACCATTCGCTAGAGCATTGTTGGGGCTACAAAATGACATATAATTAGCAACAAAGTCATAATTGAAACTGGCCTTACGGCACCGTCGAAGTTCAGGGATTTTTTTTGGTTCACCCTGTACATTTTTAAATTTGTTTGCCACACCTGACCTGTTAGTTCAGTCCCTAAAATCGATTATGAACCAAAAATCCTACCATTTGGCTATAAAATAGAATGCCCCCAGCCAGCGAAAAATTTTACTTTTCCTCAAGGGGAAGGGGCCCATGTCTTATTGATCCTCGTGAACGGAAACGCTTTGGTTTCTGAAAAAACAAAAAACAAATTGACTGGCCTCCGTCCCCAAAGGTGAAAAAACTTTAGAAAAATGCAAAAAACTTTTTTAATTCGCGCCACAACGTTGTTAAAAGCAATAAGGGCTGTATTGTGACGGAAGGGAATAAAAGAGGGCAAAACTTTTTTTTGTCACAGATTCACTTTTTTTGTTACAGATTTACTCATTTCTGTCATAGATTTTAGTTTCCCTGTCTCTTTCGAATTTTTCGATTTTTTTTCAAAGTTATCACACTATCAGGTAGCACTGCGATTCTAGTTTCTGGCGAGGTATCATTTTGCATCTTCCTTGCAAAATATTACACAAATAGATGAAAGTATGAAGGAAGTCAGAAAAATAATTTGGCTAATGATTTTACCTTTTTGTGCTACATTTTGCAAAGATGCTGCAGCAAATGATACTCGCCAGAAGCTAGAAACGCAGGGCTACTATTAGTGTCAAAACTATCATTATAGGTTAGAAATTTTAATAGAGAGAGCTGATAGGAAAGGAAAACTCAAATCTGTGACAGAAATGAGGAAATCTGGAACAGAAAAAAGTGAATCTGTGACAAAAAAAGTATTGCCAATAAAAGAGGGCAATAATCACAGAGGGCCATTAACAAGAAGATGTTGAACATAGTTTTGAATACTGGGGCCTACCACATATAGAAACTCAAGTATGCATACATGTTTTACGCATCCAGAGTCACTTTCGAGTGATTTGTGTCTAAGGTATGTGGGTGTGCGCATCTTAACTCCACGCCCCCTGCGCCACGAAGGTGCGCAGGGGCTTGAGAGTTAGAGATGCGCGCACTCACTCACCTTAGACATGATTGCGAGAAGTACTCTTGATCATAAACTGCATATAGAGGCTCTTTTTGCTACGGCCCGAGTTGAATAACGTATTAAGACAACCGAAATAGTCCAAAATTCATTTTTTATCGTTTTGAGATGAAATGGGCCCTTTCATTTTCTTCCCTCCCAATACAGCCAATAAGCATCTAATCGTGTGATCACAGGATGAGCAAAAATCTCATGAGCGGATCATCTGCTAACAAATTAAAAATGACACATTTGTTCCTCTTCTTGTTTGGTCGCTTCACCCTCTTCAAGAGCTCTACCTATTCCCACTTCAGTGTGCAGACCGTCTGATTAAAGACAGTTTATTCCTTTGCTTTTTGTTAGCTAAGTCGTGTAATATTTTTTCTCCACTCATTTGTTGATCATTTTAGCTAGTTAAATCATAGAAAGTGATGCAAAGAAAGTCTCCTCAACCAGTGGGGGAGGGGTAAAGGGGCTAGCAGTGTCGTAATTTGAAGTCAAAATAACCCTTTGTAGGAAATTATTTTTTGAAATATTTTTTTTTGCGTTTCATTTAAAAAGTTACGTTAAGGATTAACACAGAAAATGAACAGAACAAAAAATTAAAGATTCTATCCGAAAACTATAGTTCTCAACAAAGTCGAACATCAATATAACGACCCTCTGGGGGACGGAAAAAATATTCGTTATATCGAGGGTTCACTATATCGAAGGTTCGTTATGTCGAGGTATTACAACCAAAACTAAATAAAGGGCTCGTTGTATCGAGGTTTTACTACGTTCGCCTAATATTGCGCAAGTAAACGCGTGTCATCGTCTATCATCAACGCGGTATTTCCTCTGATTACCGCCCATTCTAATGTGCTCCTCTCTCTCTTTAGTTCGAACTTTTATGTTACATGGACACTTTTCTATGAAAAGTTTTTTAAAATGTTAGTCATGTAGAAGGTTTCGTTATATTAAGGGTATGTTTGATTGCAAAATTTGAAAAAATGTTCGCTGTATCAAGATTTCGTTATACAGTTGCGGAAAAAAGTTACCGCCCGATCAGAATTTCCACATTTTTTTGAGAAAAACTGTTTGAATTTAATTATTTTTCAAACGGAAGGGAAAACGAAATAGACAGTCTTGTAGAGAATTTCACGCTCTACAAAACTGGTATTTTTGTTCAAAAGATTCATTTAAAATTTATGCAAAAAAATCGCAAAGTTTGAAACAATGCAAAAATAAGGTCACGAAAAAAGTTACCGCCCGATAACATTTTGATCTTTTTTACATGCTTGTCTTCAATGGTGAAAGATTACAGCATACATTTTTAAGAGCCCTGAATTTTAGCTGCAATTTAGAAGGTCAAGCTTTTGCTTTAAGTTGTTCTGAGAAAACTTATGACCATCAACATAAAAGTGTCGACTTTTAGTCAAAATCAAAGTAACTGGTGACCATAAAGTTCGGAATGGACTTTTGAACTAATTTTTAGCAATAAAATTTATTCCCCAAAAATATTCCAAACATAGGGTTTTGTAGCCTTTCCTTCCTCTTTCGATTGGTATATTACACTTAGATTGATTATTTCGGATAAGTCACCATTTGGCTCCAAACACTTGGCAGGTCACTTTTAGAAGTTTACCAGCGTTTTCATCACTTTCAGTTATCAAATTTTTTATTGAATTTTGAGCGTAACGGCAACATCTTATCACCATGTTGTAGCGCAACTCAAGAGCTATAAAATCCATGTCGCAGAATGATTTTTGGAAACTGCATGTTGAGATATGCCTTTTTGGAAAAAATCAATTTCCTTAAAAAATGACAAAAATTCGAAAAATTTGAAAAAGTTGGATTTTTGTCATTTTTTAAGGAAATTGATTTTTTCCAAAAAGGCATATCTCAACATGCAGTTTCCAAAAAATCATTCTGCGACATGGATTTTATAGCTCTTGAGTTGCGCTACAACATGGTGATAAGATGTTGCCGTTACGCTCAAAATTCAATAAAAAATTTGATAACTGAAAGTGATGAAAACGCTGGTAAACTTCTAAAAGTGACCTGCCAAGTGTTTGGAGCCAAATGGTGACTTATCCGAAATAATCAATCTAAGTGTAATATACCAATCGAAAGAGGAAGGAAGGCCTACAAAACCCTATGTTTGGAATATTTTTGGGAATAAATTTTATTGCTAAAAATTAGTTCAAAAGTCCATTCCGAACTTTATGGTCACCAGTTAAATGTAAGGAAAATGGTTGTTCGGTCACGTAAATACCAGCTATTCTTGAAAATTTTAATATCAAAAGCTAGCATTTAATGCATTTTCTAAAAGCTCTTTTATTTATCTACAAATGGCATGTCGACTGCTCTTTTAGAATTAGACAGGGCTAAGAAACGGATGGTTGAAGTTGGAAAAAACAAAAATGTACAAAATGAAGTAAAAGAGGAGTTTTATAACTCTTCCAACTTCAACCATCCGTTTCTTAGCCCTGTCTAATTCTAAAAGAGCAGTCGACATGCCATTTTGTAGATAAATAAAAGAGCTTTTAGAAAATGCATTAAATGCTAGCTTTTGATATTAAATTTCAAGAATAGCTGGTATTTACGTGACCGAACAACCATTTTCCTTACATTTACTTTGATTTTGACTAAAAGTCGACACTTTTATGTTGATGGTCATAAGTTTTCTCAGAACAATTTAAAGCAAAAGCTTGACCTTCTAAATTGCAGCTAAAATTCAGGGCTCTAAAAAATGTATGCTGTAATCTTTCACCATTGAAGACAAGCATATAAAAAAGATCAAAATGTTATCGGGCGGTAACTTTTTTCGTGACCTTATTTTTGCATTGTTTCAAACTTTGCGATTTTTTTGCATAAATTTTAAATGAATCTTTTGAACAAAAATACCAGTTTTGTAGAGCGTGAAATTCTCTACAAGACTGTCTATTTCGTTTTCCCTTTCCGTTTGAAAAATAATTAAATTCAAACAGTTTTTCTCAAAAAAAATGTGGAAATTCTGATCGGGCGGTAACTTTTTTCCGCAACTGTATCGAGGGTTCGTTATATCAAGGGTAAATTGATTATGTTTGGTCAAATCCAACCAAATTGAGCCAAGGGGTTCTTTATATCAAGGGTTTCGTTATATCGAGGTTCGACTGTAGCACCAAATTTGATGCTGAGCATCAACATAGCTTGGCGTTTCATTTTTGAAATAAGCATTAAATAACATCAAAATAGCATCAAAATTTTTGATGCTCTTTGGATGCTGTTTGATGCTATCAAAGAATTCCCTTTCGAGTAAATTTTAGAATCTGTTTTACCAGGTAATCTTTAGAAGTGTCCTTTTTCAAAGAGTTCGTTGAGATATTTTTTGAAGATTCTTGTAGAGCACCCCAAAGTTATATAAAGAAGTGCTCCCGCCTTTTCCATATCGCTTGAAAAACTGGGGAGACAGAGTACCCCGAACTTGCCTGGTTTTTAGCTAACTTTTGAATCGCCCTTATTTTGTATATTTTTAGGGTATCCAACTTGTATGGGGTATTTTCGCGCATATTGTACTCACTTAGCAATCAGTACTTTGAAAGGCCGGCATGTCTTTTCAAAATGTGCGAAGTAGGCCGATATCTCAGTGTGGCGGGAATTCAAATAGTGACTGCTTTTTCAGCATTTCGAATATTTTTCGAATTTTAGTCCTAATGATATGACATTTCCACTCTTTATGAGAGCATTTTTGGTACTATTCCATTGTATCCCCCCCCAAACCAACTTTTTTTATAAGTACTTAAAAACCATTTTTAAGTAATAATCTTGCTATAAAAGGACCAGAAAGGTAATTTTAAAAGGGATCAAGGGCTGCATTGGGAGGGGAAGGGAATAATACAGGGCCACTTTTTTTAGCTGCTTTACCATGTTTTTCAAGTGGGCCGTGGCAAAAATAGACTCTATATGCATTTTATGATCAAGAGTGCTTCTCGGAATCATGTCTAAGGTAAGTGTGTGCGCGCATCTCTAACTCTCAAGCCCCCTGCGCCCCCTCCGGGGGCTTGGATGCTTGGAGTTGAGATGCGCACACCACATACCTTAGACACATATCACTCGAAAGTGACTCTGGATGCATGAAAAAGCATGCATACCAGAGTTATTTAAGCGATAGGCCCCAGTATTCAGAACTATGTTCAACATCTTTGATTTTTCGGCCGAAAAGAGTCTCACCCCCTTTTCTGCCTTTCGCTACGAGCCAGAGGCTCAGCCATCCAAAATTCTGCCTAGACCTCCACAGGCATAACCACCTCGGGACCCACCCGGTGGGGCAGAATTTTTGGATGGCTGAGCCTCTGGCTCGTAGCGAAAGGCAGGAAAGGGGGTGAGACTCTTATAAAAAAGTTGGTTTGGGGGGGGGGTACAATGGAATAGTACAAAAATGCTCTCATAAAGAGTGGAAATGTCATATCATTAGGACTAAAATTCGAAAAATATTCGAAATGCTGAAAAAGCAGTCACTATTTGAATTCCCGCCACACTGAGATATCGGCCTACTTCGCACATTTTGAAAAGACATGCCGGCCTTTCAAAGTACTGATTGCTAAGTGAGTACAATATGCGCGAAAATACCCCATACAAGTTGGATACCCTAAAATATACAAAATAAGGGCGATTCAAAAGTTAGCTAAAAACCAGGCAAGTTCGGGTACTCTGTCTCCCCAGTTTTTCAAGCGATATGGAAAAGGCGGGAGCACTTCGTTATATAACTTTGGGGGTGCTTTACAAGAATCAAGAATTTAAGAAAAATTTCTTGACGAACTCTTTGAAAAAGGACACTTCTGAAGGTTCTTGGTTAGTGATTCAATTCTTGCCATCCTGTTCTAACAACTTGATGTACTGTAAGAGTCTCTCACAAGTGTATTTAGGGGTCTCCAGTGTTTTGCTTAGGACACTTTTTGGACCTGTGAGTGAGAGTGAGTGAGAACAAAATTTGTCCTCACAAGCTTTGAGTGAGAGTGAGAATTGAAAAAAACACTGTGAGTCGGACTGAGTGAGATTTTCAGTGAAATTCTCACCCGGAGTGGGCTCAGCAAAACACTGGGGGTCTCTTTCTCATGGAAAAGGCAATACTTAAAGGGGCATACTAGCGCGTTACAGTGAAAATTAAGGCGGGGACCAGCAATTATTTGAAGTTATCCCTGTTTTCACTCGTCTCGTGTGAAATCTGATATTGAAGACCTTATACTACTTTTAAAAGTTGGGCAGAAAACTTTCATCAGATCATGTAGAACGCTTATGAAAAGATTTCAAGGTAGAAAAACACTGCTAGTCCCCGTCTTAATTGCAGTGTAACGCGCTGGTATGCTCCTTTAAGCAAGATTCTGGATCTCCAAACACTCTTCTGATACAACTTTTTCAGCTTTTGCTTATCATTATTACTAAAACATTTAACTACTTGTACCTAGTGTTGCGGTGCGGTTAAACCGTGGTTAAACCGCAAAACCGCACCGCAAAACCGCCCCACTAAAACGAAAAACCGCGGTTAACCGCATCTCGAAAAAGTGTTATATCAATGCTAACATACTTGTGGTATGTAGTCAATGCTGTCTCCTGTTTGGGTGCGCTCACAACACGTCCGCATCCGCACATGCGGATGTATTGTGAGCACGTATACCCATCCGTATCCGCATCCACATACGGATCCGCAAAGTCGTAATGGGATGCCCACAAGGCATCCGTATCCGCGCCGTAAACGGACCGTGTTTCCGCCCACAATGAGCCGTATCCGTAGAACGGGTCGTGTTCGAAGAACGGGCCGTATACTCGAGCCGTGAAACGGCACGGATTGCCAGCCACAATAGACCGTAACCGTATCCGTGTCACAAACCGTAAATACGGTCAGCGAATTTTTTTTTGGGCCGATTTTTTTAGTTAGCAGGTAAATTTATTTTTTTCAGTGCCGCTTTCAATTGGATTCCACGCCCAATTCTATAGACAGCAATTCTGTAAAAAAAACATTTGAAAGAGTATTGTGAAAACACAGAACGCAGAGTCGATAATTTTTCGACACGGACCGTATTTTTCGTACGGTCCGTGTCAAATACAGATATTTAAAATTTTTGAATATCTAGAAAGAACAAAAGTTAGCTAAATCAAAAAAGAAATAACGTAAAACTGTCTTCCAAAACGATATGTCTGAAATTTTTATTTTGCCTACCCGAACAGTGAAACCTGGTGTGGACATCCCGTGGGATAGGTGGATATTGCGCTGGATAGCCTTAAAAATCAAAAGTTGGTCTTTAGGGTGTCATACGTGTAAGGAATGGGGTACTTATCGGGTTGAGGGGACCGGATTTTTTACTGATTTAAAAATAGTGTTTAAACGTTTGCTAAGTGACTTTAAAATAATTGATTTGTTTTTTATTCTGGCGGAATTTTAATTTTTAGGCCATCCAGGTGGATATCTACCTGACCAGTTAGTACCCACCCTTGGTATCGCCTCCGGGTCACATGAGATAACATGGTTTGATTTTTTGATTTGACTAACTTTTTCTCAGACTATCCATCTGGATACCCACCCAGGTTACAGCCTTCAGGTGGGGAAAATCTCAAATTCGGTCTTAACATATACGATTCCTTACACGATTTCACGTATAATAGGCAGATTATTTTGAATTTAAATAAAAATTGTTTTGTTTTAATATCCATGTTGAGCTAGAAAAGGAAAATAATTGAACGCAGCCGTAAGCACAAACAACGACTATAAATAGCGAAAGAAGAACACAAAGACAAAAACAACCCAAAATAAACTATCCGTATTGTAGTCCATGAAACGGTCCGCGTTTGCGCCCGTTTCACGGACATGGATACGGTCCATTGTGGCTGTTAATCCGTTCCGTTTTACGGTCCGTTTTTTTATCATCCGCTTTACGGACACGGCCCATTGTGGGCCCCCCCATAAATGAGAAAATATTTTTTATGTCTTATCATTTTAGCAGCTCAGAAGTACAGGGTGGCGCAATTTTTTCGGGTACATTTGTTTTGTTCATAACTTTTTAAATTCGCCGTTTTTTTTTCGCTGACCACTCATTCAAAAGCCCTTTTTTTGCCATTTTGTTTAAAAAAAAAGAACGCGCTGATATGATAGAAATCACCGAGATATGGCTGTTTTTGTGAAGGCGTTGGGTTTCACCATTTTTTCGATTTTTAGATGCCTTACTCCAATCAAGAGAAAGCACGAATCTTCGTGTGGTGGATCGAGAGCCAAAGCAGCTATGCAGTGTTCAGGTCACAGTCTTTGCTTTGCTTGGTCGTTCTGGAGTCGTCGGACCTGTCTTCATCCAGGGGAACATCAATGGTGCTTCATATCTCCGCCTCCTTCAAGATCAAGTGGTTCCGGAACTTCAGCAGTGGGCAAATTTCGGGCAGTTGATTTTTATGCAGGTAGGTTAAAGGTTAATGATTATTGTGTACAAAATGCTTTCTCGTTTACGATGGAGCCCCGCCTCATTGGTGTCTAGCTGTGCGCAACTATCTGACAGCAGTTTTTCCGAACAGGTGGATGGGTCGTGGTTCTCCGAATCTTTCTTGGCCGCCATATTCTCCGGACTTGACTCCCTGTGACTTCTTTCTGTGGGGCTGGATCAAGAGCCAAGTGTACCGATCTCCTATCAGCGACTTGGATGAACTGACAAGAAGAATTCAAAACGCCTTTCGAGATTTGCCTCAGCAGATGATTGACCGATCAATTCAAGCCTATGAACAGCGTCTCAACCGGTGCATTGCTGTTGGTGCAGAAGTGTGGAGCAAACATTTGCAAACGTTCATTGAGTCCTGGTTGGGGTTTTGTTTCGCATGTTATGATTTGTTATCAATAAAAATGTCTATCTGAATTGTTATTAAAAAATGTGTATGAAACACATGGATAAACAGTCAAAACCCAACGCCTTCACAAAAACAGCCATATCTCGGTGATTTTTAATCATATCGGCGCGTTCTTTTTTTAAACAAAATGGCAAAGAAAGGCTTTTGAATGAGTGGTCAGCGAGAAAAAATGACCGCGAATTTAAAAGTTATGAACAAAACAAATGTACCCGAAAAAATTGCGCCACCCTGTATATCTGGTGAGAAGTATGTCAAGTATACTCAGAAGTATATCAAGTATATCTGGTGCACGTATTTATTGTGCAGTCAAAACTATCTCATCCGACATTCCAGTTATCTGGCACTTTAAATATACTTCATTCGGCTGAGACATAGTTGCACGGAAAAAATATCGCGCCGGGCGCCGGCACCGGCTTTTTTCAGAATGGGCGCCGAGCGACGGCGCCAGTGGGCGCCGTCTATGTTAGGGGCGCCGGCGCCGTGTTTTCACAAAATTGGCGCCTAGCGCACATCGTGGCGCATGTCATTTCTCGGCGCCGAGCGCCGAGAAAGTAAATAATTATTGAAAAATGTTTTTTGCAACAAAAAATTTTCGAATTTGTAAATAAATATGGCGAAAAGTGAAATTTTGCATCAATCATTTCTTTGTTATACACCAAAATTGTTTTGCTTTTAAACAGTAATGGTTTTGTTGGACTTTTTTTTTAATGACAGCAGCCACTAAAATTGCCACACAAATTGAGGCCATGATCCAGTACCAGCAGGTGCGCAAGTAATAATGCATGTTTGAGTGAAAGCACTGGGTTCCTTAATCAATTCGACTTTTCGAAAACAAAATTATAAAAAACAGCAGGACATAATTTTGGACTAAAGAGAAAAAATAGCAAGGAAAACACAAAGATACCTGTATGAAAAAGTGAAAAACCTCTTTCAATATCAGTGAATCATCTTACTTTCAGCAAAAATCAATAAATAGGGAGAAAAAAAGTTTAAAAAATGGTTACTGAACAATAGCACTCAAATCGCTCAAAAGCGGGCGCGGGCGCCGGCGCTCTTTTTTTCTGAAAATTTCCTGGGCGCACACCGGCGCCGGCGCCCGTGCAACTATGGCTGAGACTGCTTGATTCTCTTTTAACTGACACTTCAGTTATCCAGTACCCTAAGGCCTGTTTCCAGGGGTGCCAGATAACCGAGGTTTGACTGTAATTGTAAAAAATAGTTAACACTTTTGACGTTTTAGGCTGCTTAAGGCTGTTCACTACTTGCTATTTGCTACTTACTTACATGAGTTCTCGGAATCATTTTTCCTATCAAATTTCCGGAGCTATTCTATATCTTTATGAAATTATATCGTATGTATAAACTTTTATACTGGGAATGACTCCAGTAAGCAGGACTTCATTTTTAGTGTGTGTGGTTGCATGACCTTATGGTTGCATAAGGTCATGCCCCCAAAATACACAAAAAACAATATTTCCAAATAAGTTTCCTGGATCTATGAAATTGTATGAAACTTTATAGGATCTTTTTATCTTGATTCTCGCAAACATGGTCACATAGATCGTTACTACTCATTTGCGCAAAACGGCATAGGGCGTTTAGGCAGTTTTTGGACATTTTTCATCAAATGATAAGATACCGTATATTCTCGATTAGAAGGCCCCTCTCTAATAGAAGGCCCCCCTTGAGGACCTATATATCAGCGTAGAAAAAGAAATTCGCAAATCTGTTTTTCGCGTTTTCTTAGTTAACACGAGCTTACCTTCCACTTTTAAAATTTTGGTTGATCACCCAAAAATCTCAAATTCGAAATAATTTTTTTCCGATTTTTTAAGGGTTGAAAAATAGAAGGCCCGGGCCTTCTAATAGAGAATATACGGTAAGCCTTTTTGGCGTTCTGTTTTTCGGGGTTTTACGCCATTTTCTAACCACTTAGGCCTTAGGCTCAGCCCTTAGGCTTAGGCGTAGGCCAGCGCACGTTAGGATGGGCTTAAATGTGTTCCCCAAACCACAGAAACCCCGAAAAACAGAACGCCAAAAAAGCTTATCTTATCATTTGATAAAAAAATGTCCAAAATTGCTTAAACGCCTACGCACCGCGCAAAACTCATTTGCGCAAATTTTTTGAAGTTACAGGTTCGAATCCTGGTGGTAGCAGAAATTATTTTTTCTTCACTTGAATAACTTTGAACTTACCCATTCAGAATCGTATCCTGAACGCGATTTGAAATAGGAACCCCAGTCCTGGAGTAGTTTCGTGTCCTGTAAGGCCACGCATCCAATTAGTGGTTTCTCCTTTCACTCCCACTAGGCCTTTCACTCTTACTCTCAATGTTGTACCGAATAGAAAAAATTTGCCTCTCAGTCTCACTTTCACTTTCAGTGTATCCAATGACTTTTTTGGACTCTCACTTTCAGTAAAACTTTTGCTGGAATTTTAATTTTTCAGTCTTAACCGACCAAACCAAGTAGTCGTCCACTTGGAGCAAAAACTTTTTTACTTTTTCGGGTCTTAAAACCTGTTTTCTGGACTTATTCGGTATGCTGAAGATGGTTTGATAGTGGTAAAATGCCGATTTGTAGGGTATTTCTTGAGTTTTGGTAAAATCCTGGAGCCTAGGCAAATTCTTTTCAAAAAAATTTTTGATCTTGAGATTATGATTTTTTTTGATATTGATAGAGTGAATTTTCAGAATGATTCGTCTATTGTAAAATATCAAAATCTAGTTTACAAAGGCTCAAAAAATCCTATTTTCAACATAAAACCCTCCTTTTAGGGTGGGTGGACAACTCGAAAATTCCGAAAAGATGTAGTACGTCTTGAAATATGTAAGCCATCCTGCTTTCCTAACCCTATTCACGGCGTGTCAAACACGTCAAATGACCAAATCGGGCTTGGCGCTCTGTTTTAATGAAAATTCAAAATAGTTTCTCATTTTTAAATAGCATTGACAAAAATATGCTCAATTTTACGCACTAAATATTCAAAAAACTGGTTTTTTAAATTTTCTATGGATACTTCTCGTCTAAAAAGTCTGTTTCAAATTCAATTTCCCCTATTTGAAGGGGCATACCCACGCTAATAAGAGGTGGTGCCGGGAATTCAAATTTTTTTCCTAATCATTGAACTTCTGTACATATTTTTCAACTTGGTTTCTAACAAAACCATGCCTAAAAATAAATTCTAGAATTTAAAAATAAATTCTAGGCCTTGTTTTGTTAGACACCGAGGTGAAAATTCCGTACAGAAGTTAAATGATTAGGAAAAAAATTTTAATTCCCGGGCAACACCTCTTATTAGCGTGGGCATGCCCTTTAAGGCTGGAAGTGCATGATTTTGAAAATTTTCTCTGAACACAATTTGGTGTCTATTTGGTGTGATCAACCCAATGACAAGTTCAGAATAAAAAAACACCCGTATTTTCACACCCATTCAAAACTGTACGAGATTTCGGTAATTACCGCACTTTTCACTACAATCTTAAGAACGCAAAAAAAACGAGAACTAGAAACGAGGCCAAATTTTGTATTTATAATAGAACGATTACAGTATTGTCGACAATCCTATATACTAAAAGAGAGTTGTCTGCATTCTGTCCGCACGAACTTTTAAATGTCTCAAAATTGTCGTTTGAAAGTTGGTCTTGAGATGAAACAGAAAAACTGTTCTTTCGAGGTTCAGTCTTTGAAAGTCTCATTATTATTTGTTTGTTCTAAAAAACAGTGTTTGAATCTGTGATTCGTTTATTAGTTGGTTATCATTTTTTTAGTCTCTCTAACTTCTCAGATGGGATGGTCGAAGAAGCAAGCTATTCAACCCGAGTGGTGGTCATCTATATTGCTGTGAGATTCTCTTACGCTTCAAGCATAAATTGTTTTTGTTCAGTCTCTCTCTCTGCTTCGTGAAGTCTGAAGTGAAATGGTCGAAGAAGCATGCTATTCAACCGAGTGGTGGTCATCTATGTTACTCTTTGGTCGATGTCCTGCTGAATGCGCGAAGAATTAGATCTACAAGAATCTTATTAGCTTTATTCGTCTATTTGTATATCAATAAATTTTGGTTTTCGTTCGTGTCTCATCTGCGGTCTCTCACTCTGTGTCAGGATTCTGAAAAGTCAGTGTTTGACTCTCTGTTTCTTCTGTTCTTTGATATCAACTTTTATTGTTTAGTCTCTCTCCTCTTCGTGATGTCTCAAGAGAAGTGCCGAAGAACCAAGCAGCTCAACCCGAGTGGTGGCCATTCATGGTACTGGATCTCTTTCATGCTTCTATGACTCAATATAAATCTTTTTGGTTTAGTCTCTCTCCTTTTCGTGATGTCTCAAGAGAAGTGCCGAAGAATCAGGCAGCTCAACCGAGTGGTGGAAGAATGAAAGCGGAGTGGTCTATCTATCTTGAAGAGTGAATCATTCATATTTCTTCTGTGATTCGGTAGTCTATTGATTGTTTTTAGTTGTTCTTGCTCGCATCAAGTGTCGGTGAATCTGCTCAGATGACGAAGAAGGAGGACATGAGTGGTGGCAGTATCTATCTTTATAAGGTTAATCATTCATATCTCTTCTGTGATTCGGGAGTCTATTGATTGATTTCAGTTGTTCGTGCTCGCATCAAGTATCGGTGAATCTGCTCAGATGCTGAAGAAGGATGACCCGAGTGGTGGCAGTATCTATCTTGAAAAGGTGAATCCTTCATATTTCTTCTGTGATTCTTCTGGGATGTGGTAGTCTATTGATTGTTTTTAGTTGTTCGGGCTTGCATCAAGTGTCGGTGAATCTGCTTAGATGACGAAAAAGAATGACCCGAGTGGTGGCAGAATCTATCTTGGAAAAGTGAATCATTCATATTTCTTCTGTTATTCGGTAGTCTATTGACTGTTATATTCTTCTCTGTTTCGATATAAATTTTTATGTTTAGTCTTCGTTCCTTCATCGTGACGTCTCAAGAGAAGTCTCGATGGACCAAGTTTGTAAACCGGAGTGGTGGTCATTCAAGGTACTGGAACTGTTCGTGCTTCTATTATTCATTATAAATCTTTTATGTTTAGTCTTCGTCCCTTCATCATGGTGTCTCAAAAGAAGTCTCGACGGATCAAGTTCTCAAACCCGAGTGGTGGTCAATCAAGATAATGTGATTGTTATATTTTTCTCTGTTTCGATATAAATTTTTGTGTTTCGTCTTCGTCCCTTCATTGTGGTGTTTCGAGAGAAGTCACGAAGAATCAAGTTCTTAAACCCAAGTGGTGGTCATCCAAGGTAGTGTGACTGTTATATTCTTCTCTGTTTCGATGTAAATCTTTTGTATTTTATCTTCGTTCCTTCATCGTGACGTCTCAAGAGAAAATCTCGATGGATCAAGTTCTTAAACCCAAGTGGTGGTCATCCAAGGTAGTGTGACTGATGTATTTTTCTCTGTTTCGATATAAATCTTTTTTGTTTAGTCTTCGTCCCTTCATCGTGTTGTCTCAAGAGAAGTCTCGACGGATCAAGTTCTCAAACCCGAGTGGTGGTCATTCAAGGTACTGGAACTGTTCATGCTTCTGTGATTCAATATAAATTTTTTCGGTTTAGTCTTTGTCTTTTTCGTAATGTCTCAAAAGAATTGCCGAATAATTGAGGTGCTAAACCCGAGTGGTGGCCATTCATGCTACTGGAACATTCCTGATGGGTTACAAAAGAATAATGTCATCTAAAAATTTCTGTTTTAATTTGTGCGCTGTTTGTATAATAAACTTCTTTGTATATTTGCATTGCATCATCCAATCACTTGAATCAAATTTTGAAATCGATTGAATCGTTCGAGTCTTTTTTGAAAGTTTTGAAAACGTTTTATTCTAATTTTTTATACGAAGTTTTATACGAATCTCATTGTCTCGACTGAAACAGGAATTATAGTTCAGTCGAAGTGCCAAGAAAGTTAACATTTTCGTGAATTTTACTTCAAAAGCGCTTTTACTGAATTATCCGCAGGAAAAGTGCGAGCGCTTCGTGAATTTCGCCCATGAGAAAGACCCCTTCAGAATCTTAACTGAGACGTCTAAAAAAGTCGGTAAATGTAGTAATTTCATAAGTTTTCGAAAGGAGTCCATAGATCACGAGTCATGTTTCAACTCTCATGGCTCATGTTTAATGTCTTATATGTCATTAATTGCATGTATGTGGCTCATTCATCATGGTTCAAGTTTCTTTAAATATTTCATATCTCTTGGCTTATATTATATATCGTATGCTTATGTATTCATAGACTTTTTAAAGACCACAGACTACTGTTATAAAACCCGCAAGAGAAAAAGACGTTTTTGTGAATCCCACCACAGGACACTAAACGAGCGCTTTTGTGATGTTAGCAAGAAGAAAAAAGATGCCATGTCATGTATAGTTTCTGATTTTTTTAAATCGTCTAAGTATCTGAATGAGATTCCGTATCAATGATCGAGCGGTAAATTGAAGCCTTTCTTGATTTTCAAAAGAATGTGTATATTTTATCCAAGTAGAAAAAGAAACGAAAAAAGAAAAAATGATTCGGAAACATCAGCGTAAATAAATCGAAAACTACGCAATTTTTGCGAAACAAAATCAAAATATCAGCGGAAAATAAAACCCGCCCGCAGGGCGGGCAAAAACTAGTACTATATTATTCTCGTGATATTATTTTTGGCTGTACCTGAAAACACCCGTCAAAATCATTAAATCTCCCGTCAAATTTAAATTTTTACATAAATTTTGCGGGAATTCAAATTTTCTAGTCAGAAAATAACTTGGATTGGTCAGAATCCCACCCGGAATGGCCAGAAGCGCCTGAAAGTTGGTTTTTTGGGGGTTTACTAAGGGGGGGAGGTAAACTTTTTGCAAAAAATCGATTGAGCGGATCAGATTTCGGGTCAGATGGGCTTCATCGCTCAGAATTCCAGGTTTTGGTGGTTTCAGTGGTTCAGGGTAGAGTTGTGGGCGATTAAGCCCATCGGACCCGAAATCTGATCCGCTCAATCGATTTTTCGCAAAAGGTTTACCCCCTTTAATAAACCCCAAAAAACCAACTTTCAGGGCTTCTGGCCATTCGGGGTGGGATTCTGACCAATCCAAGTCATTTTCAGGCTAAAAAATTTGAATTCTTGCAAAATTTATGCAAAGATTTAAATTGACGGGAGATTTAATGATTTCGACAGGAGATTTAATGATTTTGACGGGAGATTTAATGATTTTGACGGGAGAAATAATGATTTTGTGAAAAAATTTGAATTTGACGGGATAAAAAATAAATTTGACGGGAGATTTAATGATTTTGACGGGTGTTTTTCGATTTGAGCCATTATTTTTGTCTTGTTCACAATGCAACTAGTATTCTTTCAATTCGTTGACGTAAAAATTTCCCATTGTCAACACTCTTTTCGTTATCGCGCCATTGGGGCAACTCTATTCAAAAAATACGATGAATCAAGCAAAAACTCAGAAAAAAATCACAGGAAGACTAAAAACAACATAGGACAATGATAAATTCGACGGCAAAGAGCTTTTGAAATCCAAACTATAGTCTTGAGTCGAGACTCTAGTCTCTAGTGTAAAGTTAGTTGGAGTAATATTTTTGTCAGGGTCATTATTCCAAAACTCCAAACTTAAAGTTCCTTTGATAATCCCTACGATGATGATAATTATTCCAATCTCTCGCTCCGTTTTTTTCATGCACTTACTACAAAGTCCAAATTTCAGATGATCGATGAGCTTCCCAAACATGATCGCCTCAATGAACACGAACGTAAATTTCTGGACCTCACCTTTGAGCTAGCAGAGAAATCTTTTGTGGGGGAAGTGCAGGAAGTGCCGGTGGGATGCATTCTGGTATACAACTATCAGCTGGATCAGAGCGATTCCGTGATTATGGGAGAGGTATCAATGAGGTCAACAAGTGAGTCTTTCAGATTCCTGGATATTGCAGGGTGAGTCAAGAAATTCTAACACTTTAAACAGCCATAACCTTTCGTCTAGGCCGAATTCGAAATTCTGTAAACGCAGAATGACTCATTTTGTCAAAAGAATTTTTTTGTAGTTAGATGTAAAAAACACGATTTTTGTTTGGTCCTTCCGTGTGATTTGGCCTTCTTGATGTTGTGTGATTTGGCCATCCACAGACCATGACCCACATCACAGGGGATCAAGCAAAAATCGTGTTTTTCACACTATAAGCCAAATAAATTTCTATGAAAAAGTGAGTCGTTCTGCGTTCACAGAATTTTGGAATACGGTCTGGTAAAAAAGTTATGACCGTTTAAAATTGTTCGAATGTCTTAGCTCACCTTTTTTGTTGCCCACACCGATCCACATAACGAATATCCTCTATTAATCCCCACCCCTGACTTTGAAGACCTATATCTCAGCCCAGAGTAAATATTTTACAAGTATATTTTTTGCATTTTCTTAACTCCCACGAGCTCTACCGGTTCCGCGTTTTCGATTTTTACCTAAAAACTTCGAGATTGACCTCAAAATTTTCGGATTTTCGGGTTTGAAAAGTAAACCCCGTAGGGGATTAATAGAAGTTAAACGGATATTGATCAATATTTTTCCAGGACTAAGAATCCCACTCGTCATGCAGAATTTGTTGCGATTGAAGAAGCCGAACAATGGTGCAAGGATAGTGACCAGTCTTTCGACCAGGTAAAATAGGTTTATGACTATGAGAAAAAATATAAGCTGACTTGTTGGTCGTTTCAGGTGATGAGAAATACAAGTCTTTACGTCACTTTGGAGCCGTGTATTATGTAAGTTCAACCAATTTTTCTTCATATTTCTTTATGGTGTAAAGAGATATGCCTAGACCCTTAGGAAAAGAAGGAAGAGGTGGTGGCTCAGTGTAATGGTATCACATCAGCCCCGAAAACTGTAAGCTACAGGTTTGATTCCTACCACCACGGTTTGCCCCTTCCTTCTTCCTAAAACTTTACTATGTGGTGAGCCACAAATTCTTTCAATCTTTTAATTTGGGTTGTCTTACAAATGTCGATTTGGCCATTTTACTCGGTTGACTGGTCGTTTAACAGGTTGGAACCCAGGTTTTGATTTACCTCTGTTGTAAAAAACAGGAATTTCGTTGTTCCGGTCAGTTTTCTTAGTTTATTGCTACCCGTTTTCGTATTCGGGTTTTTTAGCCAATTAATTCTGTTTTCGGTTAACAGACTAGACAAGCTGACCAAATTAATTAAACGACCCTATGTGAGCTCAAGTAAAAACCATATGCTTGACGCCTTATACCATGTGACTTATTAATGCCAACTCAGTCTCTGTGTAAAAGTCGCGTCGGTTTAGCGGACTTCAACAATTCCACCGGACGGAAATTCTTCACGTGGAAAAAATTTTTGGAGCATGTTTTTATGAGCCACACTCATAGCATGGGCTTGAAGCATGGGTAGAAAAGTAATTGGTTTTTAAATTTTCAGGTGTGCAAGCGCTTTGTACCTACTGGAAATAAGGAAGATTGTCTTTGGTGCATGCAATCCTCGCTTCGGCGGTCTGAAAAGTGTTGCCAGCAATGAACAGTATCAACATGATCATCAGATTGAAGCAAGTTTCGGGATTATATCTCATGCCCTGTTACCATTTTGTATTTCAGCTCATTTCTGAGGTGGATGTGGACAGGTCTATCTCTTTGCTAAAGCGCTTCTATGGCCGTGAGAACCGTATGCACCGGAAGACAAAGGAAGAGCAAAGCAAAGAATGTGATACCCACAGCGATTATTGAGACTTCTGAAAAGTCGGACTGAGTATTGTTCTTACTTGGTTTTTTTATGTTATTGCTTTTGCTAATTTTGAGTAAAAAGCTTGAGCAAGTGATTGGTCTTTTTTGTTACTTGAAACTTGTGTAATCAGGCGTAATCAGGTTTATGAATCTTAGATCGAGTTATCAAGCGAAATTTATGGATTGTTGTGGTTTGCCGTAGCGAATCATATTTCACGAACATGTCCATAAATCTCTGGGCTAAAATCAGGGTTAAGGTACGTTCACATAAAAGTGTCGACCCAAGCGTTCTTTTAACGCGGGAAGAGCTGTACTTTTTTTTCTTGACCAAAACTTTTTTTCTGTTGGTATCATTTTGTAGCTAAGCTTCAGGGCTTCAAAATGAGATATTGACAAGCAATCTGAAATGAAAAGTTGGGGTAGAAATGCTTAGGTCCGCACTCAGGTCGACACTCAGAGAGTGTGGGCCTGATGGTGTGGGCCTCCGGGACCAGATTTTCTCAGATATGACCATCACAACTATAAACCGAAACCAACTAAAAACCATTTATTAATTTTCGAACTTATTTCTGAACTTATTATGCATTAAATTTTTTGAACTTATTTATAATATTTTCGGGTAAATCTGTTCTGAGAACCCATACCATACTAAACGCCTCAAATATCCCGAGCTACTTCAACCACTCTAGAATACTTCGAACGGCTCTAAAGCAACTGGATATTTACATCAATATTTACATCGTCTGAGATGACGAACCGAACTGTTGACTGATCGATCATCCAAGTATAATTCAACCTGGACCATCCGGAAATTTCCAGCTTTCGTAAAGGCTAGATCATACAGACCGAAAATTTCTTATTTACTCGACCGTAGTTTCATACTTGTCCGAACACAACCAGGGGTGGTATTCAGGTAGGTTAGTAGAGTCAGTAGATCAAAAGTTACTCTTGATCCTACTCGCCCATCTGAAACGAGTTGAGTAGAGTTTGGATCAAAAGTTACTCGCGATCCTACTCGAGCAGCGAGTAATTTCTGATCCGAGTAGAATTGAGATCTTCTCGCCTAGCTCGAGTTCTACTCGACCAACTCGAGTTCTACTCCCTAAGTCGAGGTATCTTCGCGAGTTTGACGAGTAAACTAGTTTTTTTGAGTTCTACTGGTAGGGTCACATTCCATATCGCGACATTTCATATCCTAACATTTTATATTGCAACGTTTTATTCATCTTCTTGATTTTTTCAGACTTAAAAAAAAGTTTTCTCACCACCTGATAGCTAAGATTTCAGGCTACAAAATAATATTTTTCGTGCTGAGGTACAAAACAATCTCAGCCTAGGGGCTGGCTTTTTGTTCGAAAAACACCTGTTTTCGAAAAAACGCCACCACCAAACCTAGCTTTTCACCGAAAAGCCAGCCCGTAGGCCAACATATTTTCAAACCCCAGCCCGAAAAAACCAATTTGTAGCCTGAAAACATAGCTATCAGATGGTGAAATTTTTTTGTCAAAAAGTTAGAGAAAAGGAATAAAACATTGCGAAATAAAATGTCAGGATATGAAATGTCGCGATATGAAATGTGACCCTACCGTTCTACTCGCTGAGTTTAACGAGTTTACTCGATTATTTTGGATTAACTTGAGTTCTAATCGCCCAACTTGAGTTCTACTCACCCAACTCGGGTTCTACTCACCCAACTCGGCTTCCGACCATCGAGTTTTACCAGTAAATTATTATTTTTTAAATTTTTTCGAGTTCTACTCGCCCAACTCGGCTTCCAATCCCGAGTTTTACGAGTAAACACGATTTTCTGGTCAGGTTAGGTTTCACTCACCTAACTTGGCTTTTTTAAAAAACGAATAAACTCGATTTAGTATGAATACAGTAGATTTGAACTCGGGATTTATATCAGTAAGTTTGACAGTTGTGTTTCATAATAATGACTTTTTATTGATTCATATTTTTAAGATACATTATTTTCACTTGCTGAGAGATTGATTTTGAATGAATGATTACATTATTGCTTACAAGGAATTATGAAAAAGCATAATTAAAATGTATTTCACTAAAAACTCTGCTCAGAACTGTCAGTGGAACTAATGTTGAGAGAACGAAGTTGATGTTTCAAGAGCTTGTTTTCCATTTTCTCGTTTTTAGCTGAGATATTATAAAAGTTTTTCTGCTTGGAACATCTCTATTTGAGCCTCTTGAAGGGCCGGCGTACCACTACGCGACCGAGTAACTTTTGAACTTTCTGAAAAACTTTTGCCCTGGTCCCTCTTATTGATTTTTTTTGTATTTTTTCTGTTTTCTTGTAACATATGAAGCCATCCAGAATCTCAGGCACGATCAAGTTTTAATAAACTTTAATAGTTGGCTTCCTGGTTTAGTCGATTTTTCCGATACTTCCCATGCAGCAAAGATGTCATCAAACTTGCTAGAATTTCACTTGATTCTCAGAGTTTGATTTTTTAAAATTGTACAAAACGTGTATTCATTCACACATTTCAAGCGTTTTTACTTGAAAAAATTAATTTACTCGTAAAATTGGGGGTAGGAAGCCGAGTTGGGCGAGTATAACTCGAGTTGGGCGAGTAGAAACCGAGTTGGGCGAGTATAACTCGAAAAATTAAAAAAAAATTTAATTTACTCGTAAAACTCGGTGGTCGGAAGCCGAGTTGGGCGATTAGAACCCGAGTTGGGCAAATAAAACTCGAGTTGGGCGAGTAGAACTTGAGTTGGGCGAGTAGAACTCGATAAATTAAAAAAAAAAGATTTTTACTCGTAAAACTTGGGGTAGGAAGCCGAGTTGGGCGAGTATAACTCGAGTTGGGCGAGTAGAACCCGAGTGGGCGAGTAGAACCCGAGTTGGGCGAGTATAACTCGAGTTGGGCGAGTAGAACCCGAGTTGGGCGAGTAGAACCCGAGTTGGGCAAGTAGAACTCGAGTTGGGCGAGTATAACTCGAGTTGGGCGAGTATAACTCAAAAAATTAAAAAAAAAATTAATTTACTCGTACACTCGGTGGTCGGTAGCCGAGTTGGGCGAGTAGAACTTGAGTTAGGCGAGAAGATCTCAATCCTACTCGATCAAAATTACTCACTGCTCGAGTAGGATCGCGATTAACTTTTGATCCAAAACTCTACTCGTGTGTCTGAAACGAGTTGAGTAGATCAGAAGTAACTCATGATCTTTGAATCTACTCGGCGGTCTGAAACACGTCGAGTAGATCACGAGTAACTCTTGATCCAAAACTCTACTAACCTACCTGAACCGACCC
Organism: Ditylenchus dipsaci; assembly: GCA_004194705.1. Classification (NCBI taxonomy): domain Eukaryota; kingdom Metazoa; phylum Nematoda; class Chromadorea; order Rhabditida; family Anguinidae; genus Ditylenchus; species Ditylenchus dipsaci. The sequence continues at coordinate 75,280 of SADC01000855.1, read as the reverse complement.
CAGGAGAGAAGCATTTTTATTGATAAAATAGGAGATTTCTTTAACAATTGTTACGAACAAACAAAAGTGACAAACGTAAAACATCATATCAGTTTTAGAATTCTTCATTTTCTTCTTCTCCCACCTCAACAACTGGAAACTTCACCAGATGATGCTGTACGGCTTTTAGGAACTGCATTCGATCTGACGGTGATAACCGCGGACCAAAATTTTTATATTCGCTTCGCGGCAGTCATACTCTAGACGACGCACTTCGACAGGATTTACTCTTGCTATACTCTAGATGGTCAAAAATTCAATCTTCAGGACTGATTTATAGGATGACATACCTGCCGACCAGTTGTCTAGTTTTCTCTCCTTCGGCCTTGACTCATGAAATAAGTTGGCTCAAGTTGATTTGGCCTTGCGAAAGCGCTTATTGAAGCCTTTGCGCCATCATTATACGTGGTTGTCGGTTTTCGGCAAGACTCCTCGGTAATTTATTTAGAAGAAAGGGCGATAAAAAATATAAATAAAAAGTTACCTAGAATCGTGCTACGAAATTGGTGACTGCAGCAGTTTTAACCTTCCTTACGACATTCCGACGCTGTAAACACACATATTGTTTTGAAAAAAGAAACCGTTAAATTACCATATTGTTGTGTGGAAGTGTTATTCGTATCTGTTATTGTCTCGACACGACATCGAGTCTTCTGTTGACTCGTTTCGCTCTGTTATCAGTTGTAATCATTCCGTTTCCGTTATAAAACTATCTTGTTGGTTCGCTCTGCTATCTCTCTCAGCAAGAACACAACAATTGGCGCAGTTAAATGGATTTAGACCAGTTTAAAGCTATCATGGAAGCTCAAGCTCAAATTCAAGCTCAAGTTCAAGCTCAGCAAAATCAGCTTCTAGTCCAATCTCTCAAAGAAATGTTCCTGGCCTGTGGCAATGGTGCAGCTCTCAATCCCCAAAGTGACAATGCCCTTGGTGGCGCTGGGAACAACTCTACAAACAGTTCTCTTCATCTGGTTTCCTCTGCCTCTTCAAGACCTCATCTCCTTTGCTACTCAAGTCAATGCTTCGGCTTCAAGCTCGGCTCTATGGACGAAGAGGACCACAAGTGCCTTATCCTTATCTCCGGAATGCAAGATCAGTGTGGTCAGCGTGCTCGATGCATTCAACTGATGGAAAGATCCGAAGCCGAAAATAGGAAGATCAAACTCATTGAACTGGTGGAAGAATGCAAGAAGCAGTCCATGTTTAACTCTGATCTCGACCAACTCTCAAAGCAAATGGCGTCAAATCAATTCTCTGCTGCTGCTGCTGCTGCTCAATTCCAAGAAAAGAAGCCAAGTTCAGATCTCAACCAGCTTCGAATGCTTTCCGATCTCAGATGGGAAGCAAGTTCAGAAATTTCAAACGCAAGCAGTCTTTCCATCAAGCCAAGCGAGCCTTTGATGGCATCTGCAACAGCTGTGGGGAAACAACCATCAGCGCTCACAGTGTCGTCACAGGAATGCCATCTGTGATAACTGTCATCTGAAGGGATACATCACGTCAGCTTGCAAAAGACTCAACTCCAGCAAATTCAATCGTAATTCAAACGCTATTTACATAAACGATATATTTACAGGTATGGCTAAATTCTCTCCTATTGAATCAGACAAGGTGCCGCCATGGGACTCTCGCTCGTCATCAACTCCGTGCGATGCGACGGTCTGCTCATGGATACTGGTGCCGAAGAGACTCTTCTTAAAGCTCAAACCTGGAATCGAATCGGAAAGCCGCCTCTCCAGCCTACTACAAGAAAAGGAAAGAGTTTCACTGGCCACTCTTTCAAACTTCTGGGCATGGTCAAGCTCCAAGTCAAGTTCAATGATCAAGTTCATCAACTCAAAGCCTATGTGATACAGGGAGGTCATTTATTCGATTTAGTGGGACGACCATGGATTAAAGTTTTCGACTTAATCAAGCCTTTGACGGCCTCTTATCCAACTATAAACTATGCACATATTTTTCCAGAAATTCAAATTCAGCAACTTCTATTCCGATCGGCGCTCTCAGTCTTTCAGCATCTCAAATGCAACTCAATGAAATGGAAATCGACGCCAATCTCTCTCTCTGAGGCTCTTCAATCTTTGGAACAACTCAATCTCTTTGAATATCTTTCCGCTCATACAGGAACAAGCCAAATGCCGAACTTAAGAAACAGTCTCCAGTGCAAGTCTCTACGGCAAAAATTCCAAATGTCGCATCTCTCAACTCATTCCAAAAGAAGGGAGGAAACGAAGAAAGTCATCAACCTTCAAAAAGAAGTATCTCTGCTCAAATTCTTCAGCCTGTCTTCAATCAAGCCTTGCCGACATCTCTCAAGCTGCTCAACAGCCCTTGGTGGATCGAACTCAAATGCAGCTCCTCTTAACTTTTCTTTGCCGCGCTCTTCTGTGGCTCCAGTGCTGCGTCGCTCTGCTCGACCTCAACAGCCTTTGATGGATCAAAGTCAAGTGGAAACTTCTCTCAATCATACTTTGCCGCGCTCTTCTGTGGTTCCAGTGCTGCGTCGCTCTTTCAGACATCAACAGCCCTTGGTGGATCAGACTCGAATGAAATTCTCTCTCATAAGTCCTCGCCGCTCTCTTCTGTGGCTAAAACGCTTCATCTCTCTGCTCGTCCTCGCAGCCCTTGGTGGTCCACAATACGATGCCGAAGCCGCTCAATTAATCTCCGCCTGACTCTCTTCCTCGACGACCAAGACAAGTGCTCGACATTCTACCAAGTGTAAGTATATGGATACAATGAAACGACTATAAAGAATGTGGCTCTCTGTAAAGAAATCAAGTCATCTATCGTTCTATCTTTGTATCCACTCTTGTAAGTCTTTTCTCTTGCTAGGTCCCCATCTTTCTCGACTGAAAATTATCAAAACTCTTTATCCCCAAGCAACTCCTCTAAGGTCTGGCTCGCCTGTAAGTAGTCTAGTTTCTAGTTGCTTGGAGGGTGTCCCACTCTTCTGGTCTGGCTCGCCTTTAAGTAGTCTAGTTCCGGGCACCTATCTCCATATCTAAATTCAATCTTTCTTTCATCTATCTCATGGGGATCTTTAGCTAAGAGGGAGATGTTGTGTGGAAGTATTATTCGTATCTGTTATTGTCTCGACACGACATCGAGTCATCTGTTGACTCGTGTCGCTCTGCTATCAGTTGTAATCATTCCGTTTCCGTTATAAAACTATCTTGTTAGTTCGCTCTGCTATCTCTCTCAGCTCTCAAGAACACAACACATATTGGCATTAAGACTCTCTATACATATTTGATAATTGAGTGGGCGAAGACCGTCGCCTGACCCAAAGAAAGTTTTTGCCGTACCCCTGCACTTACTCATCTTGATGCAGCGCCAGTTTTGAATTGTTCCGTTACTTACTACCCCTGCTTTTCACAAATTCTTAGCCACCTGCGATCAGGCACTGCTTTCCTCGACTTGTTAGAGACAAAATCCCTGACATACCAACATAAGAGAAAAAAAATTAACAAAGGTTCTTTACCTGAACAGATGGTTGATCCGACAAGTTTTCACCTTCGTTAGGCACACTGATCAGCAAGGCATCACCTTGCTGATATTGCTAAAACCAAAACAATAACAAAGATTTTTCTACCAAATAAAACTTAAGAAAAGACAACCATGCTTTCAAAAACTTTGAAATACAAATTTTTGAAATTGGGATTAAATGAGGTGGGATCAAATGAGGTGGGATCGAATGAGGTAGGATCAAATGAGTTGTGATCAAATGAGTGTGTACGTTTTTATCGCTTTTGACATCCATGATTCTTACCCTGCTCAGAAAATAGAGACAACAGTTATTTGACTTCAAAATTTAGCGGGCTATAAGCAACTTTATTTCCTTACTTTCGATCCAAGTGCAACAAAACCAAGTGGTCGTCCACTTGGAGCAAAAAATTGACCCTACTTGGATATACCTTCAAATCAACTTTTTTTAAAAGTGTTTCCAAACACCCTATATCGACCTAAAATGGACTCAGAAGTTCAAAAAAGACATTATTTTTAAGTTCTGGTCGATAAAAAAATTGAGTTATGGGCATTTTTAAATTTTGACTTTTTAGCTGTTTTATCATGTTTTGGTCACAGGAGCTGGGCAAAAATAGTCTCTAAATGCATTTTTGTTCCAAGAGTCTTGCTCGAATTATGTCTAAGGTAAGTGAGTGCGCGCATCTCTAACTCTCAAGCCCTCTTCGGGGACGCAGGGGGTTTGGGGGCTTGGCGTTGAGATGCGCACACCCACATACCTTAGACACAAATCACTCGAATGTGACTCTGGATGTATGAAAAGCATGCATACCAGTGTTTATTTATGCGGTAGGCCCCAGTATTCAAAATTATGTTCAACATCTTCTTTTTCACACTAAATTGGCCCATTTTTGGTCCATTTCCACCCAATTACACACCTAAATCCTTTAAAAATGGTCAAAATGGGTGATTTTGGGTGGTCCCAAAACTCAGTTTTTTATTGACCAGAACTCGAAAAAATGCCTTTTTGAACTTTTGAGGCCATTTTAGGTCGATATAGGGTGTTTGGAAACACTTTGAAAATAGTTGATTTGGGGGGGGGTATATCCAAGTAGCGCCAAAAAAATTTTACGTTTTTCATGTTCCAAAACCTGTTTTCTGGACTGATTCGGGCATGCTAAAGATGATGATATAAAATAAGTTTGGTATGGTAATTTTGAGTATTGGGAGATAACTGATTTTACCAAAGCTCAATTTTACCAAAACCCAAAAAAAAATACTCTACAAAACGGCGTTTCGCCACTACAAAATGTCAAATTTTGGTCAAAAAATTGGCATTATAGGCTATGTTAACTGCGTCCAAATTTGGACGCAGTCAACATAACGTCAAAACACGGATTTTTGAATAATGAAAAAAGTTGTGGCCATTTTTGAGTGAAAAATCTCTTTTAGCATCCGCAAATAGAATCTTCATTTGAATGTGGCTTGACTGTGACTTGCTGGTACTTCGATGAAATTTTCGTAGACCGTACACAGAGTTCGACGTTTGTGCTTTTCTACAGTACACATGCCCAAGTTCTCTGAAAATAAAGAATTCGTGTGAAAATTCATCCCTTACTGCGGTTCGAGCCTAAATAAGTTAAATGTATGGTCATCTGTGAGTAACATGAGAATGAGAAAATAGTCAACATGAGAATGAGAAGCAGAAATGAAAGTAACATGAGAATGAGAAAATGGTCAACATGAGAATGAGAAGCGTTATGCTTCTCATTCTCATTTTGAAAATTTCTGCTTCTCATTCTCATGTTGAACACTTTCTCATTCTCATTCTGGTGATTCTCATTCTCATACTTCAACCTTGACCAAGGCGAGGGTGGTCCGCCGACAGACGTGAAGAAGAAGAAGACAAGAAATTTCCTAGATCGTGACAATACCAACATGGATTCCGGTGCGACGTATCTTTTCGATGTGCAAAGCTCATCAGACCAACTAATTCTCCGGTAAACAAATGCCACAGTTGATTGCTACTTAGGGCCGATCCTACGTATTCAGTTGTGGCGCATCCAAAGAGGATCCTAAATTCGACGGTATAACAGTCAACTCTCGATATAGTGTAGCCCCAAAAGTTCGTTCCGCCTTGGGTCCGACACTTTTTTTACCTCGATTTTTGAAGTCTTTTGCCAAATATGATTCGTCAGTCTAGTGCGAAATATCGCAGGGATTCCGATTTTGCCAGTCGTTTTTGTAAAGGGCAAAAGTTTTACCGAAAAGACCCGCGCCTCTCGATATAGTGTAGCCTTATTTTGAAAAAACCACTACACTATATCGAGAGGCGCGGGTCTTTTCGGCAAAACTTTTGCCCTTTACAAAAACGACTGGCAAAATCGGAATCCCTGCGATATTTCGCACTAGACTGACGAATCATATTTGGCAAAAGACTTCAAAAATCGAGGTAAAAAAAGTGTCGGACCCAAGGCGGGAACGAACTTTTGGGGCTACACTATATCGAGAGTGGACTGTACTACCAACTTGAGGCCAAATACTGCGGAATCGGTTTTGCGTAATCTTTGCACCGCAATCTGTTCACCAGTAATGTGGGCGTCCGAATAGATATGTTCGTGATGCTTACCCAAAATGGCGGCGGCGGTAAATTCACTCCCTAATTTTTGAGGTTACAGGCTCAACTCCTTGTGCTAGCAGACATTTTTTCTTTGAATAATAGTCATAAATGTTTTTACATGACCAATAAAGGTCTGTTGGAGCAGTAAGTCAGGTTATGGTTATATATTCCGCCGCATATATTCCGCAACACATATTCCGCCAACATATATTCTGCCAACATATATTCCGCGACATGCATGATTCATGTCTAGGTATGCGTGTGCGTGCATCTTAACCGCCTATTTTGCGTAAAACTTTGTCTTAAGTTCATTGATGAAGATAATAAATGAGCTTTCTGTCGCCAAATTTTCGCAGCGTACTTAAGCCGTCTAGCTGGACATCCAAATGAAGGAGGGAGAACTACCCACGTTTCTAAGGTCCTGATAAGTACATACCAGGTTTTGCTTAAGTTCAAACCAGGCTCTACCAAAATTGGGATTTTAGCCATCCCCACCCAATACTTGGATTAGGCCCCTCCTGGTCCGGTGGATATCCACCTTGATGGCCTGAAAAATTAAAATTTATTTTAAAATTAACTATTATTAAACTAACCTCTGTGATTTGAAATTGTATAGGGAGTCGGGTTTGTTAGTACCGAAATCAACTTTCCCCCATCCGGAGCGGAAAACCTTGGATAGGTATCCCTGGGGCAGGTAGTTATCTACCCGGATGGCCTTAAAGTGTTCCTGACCTAAAATTGCCTGACGAAACCGAAAATTATGCCTATGGCTCTGTCTTTCACTATTTCACTACTTAAAACTATGCATATGACTCTATGCCTATGAGCTTTGAAACACTGCTGCAAATTCGAAATTTAACGGAAATTTTGTCTACTTTGCTGGGTTGCGCGAATGTAAATTGCTGCGAAATGCATGTGGCGGAATATATGTGGCGGAATATATGTCGCCGGAATATATACGGCGGAATATAAGACCATAACCGTAAGTCTCAGTAGGAATGGGAATTACCTAATACCTCCCCTGAACGGATATCGACTTCCAGAACCCGAAATTTCGGATTTAGCTGAAAGTAATTAAAAATCAATGTACCCTATCTAGAATCGTGTCCTGAAGACGGTTTGATAATGCGAAGACAGCGACTTTACTGGATTAGAAATTACAGTGCTGGAGTAGTTTCGTACCCTGTAAGGTATTCAGATACACCAGGTTGTTGAATCTATGTAAAGCTGCTCACGCGTTAGTAGAAGGGCATTGCCTAACTATCGCTACTTAGGTGGAAGTGCTACCCAATGCTTAGGTGAGCTAATTGGATAAATATATCTTTAGTTGAATGGATACCTAATAACTAAAATTCCCGATAGCTCAATAGTACTGCACTGGAGCCAATAAAAGATAGGTTCGAGTCCCACCACAGGCGCTTAATTTGCTTTGCCTATTTTTTATCAAATTTTATTATCTTCACTGGCGACTGTCATTCCGCTTTAACAGTTGGCTAAATAAAGCCTTTTTGCATTGATTCGTTGCTTTTACGCTCTATTGCGATCGCATGACGACGTATACCTCCACAAAATCCAAAATTAGCCACCTAAACTAATTTTTCCGAAACCCCAGTTCCGACAGAACACTTCGACTGAAACAACTTCATGTTTTGCCGAAACACTGACCGAAACATTTTTGTTCAGGCAGAACATGAATGTTTCGGTTAGTGTTCTGGCGAAACACGTGTTCTGTTCCGGTGTTTCGGCGAAGTATGAATGAACCTTATGTAAAATTCTGTTATTCCCCATCAGCTACCCGCTTCTGAGCTATGCAAACACGTCTAAAAAGCTAAAGGTAACATTTTCGGCGTTTTGAAAAGCCGTGTGGATGTTCTTAATTTTGAAGATTTTTTAATCGCAAACAAAAATAATTCGATATATATTTTCGCAATAAAAGATGTGTCCTCCGCCCAGTGGCTTAGCCAGGGGCCGGGACGAAATAGTACTTTCACACGTGCCCCCTCCCCGCGTCAGATTTTGTTCAAAACGGTGTAGGTAAAATTTCCAAACAATGGTCTGCTGCTAATGAGCTTTAAACATATCTTCCAACTACAAAATTGCGAAAAAGTTTATGGACGAGAGCATTTTGTCTCCGATAGTATTTTGTGCTCGATAGGATTTCTTCACGTAACACAAATGTGTAGTGGACCGGATGTCAGTCAATTGGTGCTCCTAAGCTTTATATCAAGTTTGGTCAGTTGAAACTTGGTAATTGTCATGTCTATCGCATTAGTATAGATCTTTATTATATGTTAAGGCATCAATAAAAATTATTAATTAGTAAACCAGTTAAATTTTTATCATTATAAATGGTCTACAAAGAATTCTTCAACGGGATAATTATTGCAGGCTACACGGAATGAGTTGCGTCCCTGCTGGCCTCCTCCCGCTCTTTCCTCCAACATTATTTGCCCTGGACCCATCCTCTGACTGGAAAAGTACTGTTGGGTGGAATGGACTGGCACTGAGGATGAGATAGAAGGGGCTGGTGGCAGGACGGCTCTGCAAAAATTTTACTCAGTATGTTTGATGAGAACCAAAAGTAGCTTACTTTCTCCTGTGTTCGGAGGATCCACCACCTGAACTGGAGTTGCCTTCGTTGGAGTTATTGCTGGCCTGACTGTTGGCTATATCGGGTCCGCCTACAGCTCTCTGCTGTTGTTGCTGAAGGTGTTGTTGTTGGAGGAAGGCATTGGCTCCAGCCGTGTTTATCTGGGCCTGGCCAGGGTAGGGCGATGACATGGGTGGCATGGATGCGTAGTGCTCACTCACCTAAATTGTTTGGAATATTAATTAACTATACTAATTGTGAATATGCTTAACTAACCATGGAATGAGCGATGTGCTGCTGGTGGGGAAGATGCATCTGTTGCTGTTGTCCCGCCGGCCATCCACTAGAAGAGGCCATTTGATGGTGTTGGTGTTGCTGCCCTGCTGTTAGTTGTTGCTGCTGCATCATCATCATTAATTGCTGCTGTTGTTGTAGTTGCTGCTGCTGCGCAACTGTGTGGTGTTGACCAGAGAAGCATTGCTGCCTTCATCACTTGTTGTCCTCAGGCGAACGAATTCTAAAGAGAAATGGTTTTTTTACTGCTTATTGCAAAATTTACAGTTGTGATAAAAAAAAATTATACCTTAGGTCAAAAAATTGCACATATTAATGTAATTCGGTCAGTTTGTAATTTTTTTGTTTGACAAGAGAGCCTTCAGAAATGTTTTCTATTCAAAGAGCTCAGTGAGAGACAAACATTTTTAAAGGAATAAGTGCTGTATAGGGAGGGGAAGGTAATAAAGGGGCCACTTATCACTCAGGGCCCACTTACAAGAAGATGTTGGACGTAGTTTTGAATACTGGGGCCTACCGCATAAATAAACTCTGGTATGCATGCTTTTTCATACATCCAGAGTCACTTTCGAGTGATTTGTGTCTAAGGTATGTGGGTGTGCGCATCTCAACTCCAAGCCCCAAGCACCCTGTGCCCCGAAGGGGGCGCTGGGGCTTGAGAGTTAGAGATGCGCGCACTCATTTACCTTAGACATGATTCCGAGAAGTACTCTCGATCATAAAATGCATATAGAGGCTCTTTTTGCCACGGCTCAGTTAAAAACATGGTAAGACAGCCAGAATATACCAATATATGTTTTTCTAGGTTAGAGATGCGCGAACTCACTTACCTTAGAGGTTGCAGTATAGAATCCCCCTAACGCAAAGTGCTCGGATGGAAGAGATAGCTTCGTATTCGTGTTTCTCGACCCCGATTTCATGACAAAGCCGGCTGTTTTTTTGATTCTGAGAAAAAAAATTATTGAACCACAGGGGGGGGGGTGGTATCATGGTTTTTAGCCAAAATTTCAAAATTTAATTTGGCGCCTTTTGAATTTTAAAGGGATTAAGGGCTGTATTGGGAGGGAAGGGAATAATACAGGGGCCACTTTTCGAGATGGTTCGGGTTTTTAGAGTATTAATTCTCTAAGCCCTAAGGGCACTAAAGACCCCAGGAACTCATGGTGCAGACAGAAGTATGAATACTTTCAATGGATTAAACCGATCAGCGGAGTGGACCCTCCGGTTTGCACCTAGGCCTAGCACTTTTCGAGTGGTAGACTAAATTTTTGGATGCTGGGCCTCTGTCTCGGCCTTGTTAACGAGAGGAAATGCTATTCGGTGAAAAAGCAAAGATTTTGAACATAGTTTTGAATACTGGGGCCTACCGCATAAAAAAACTCTGGTATGCATACATGTTTTATGCATCCAGAGTCACTTTCGAGTGATTTGTGTCTAAGGTATGTGGGTGTGCGCATCTCAACTCCAAGTCCCAAACCCCTGCGTCCCCGAAGAGGGCTTGAGAGTTAGAGATGCGCGCACTCACTTACCTTAGACATGATTCCGAGAAGTACTCTTGATCAAAAATACATATAGAGTCTATTTTTGCCACGTCCCATGTTGAAAACACGGTGAGACAGTCCACTTAACAGAAACATTTACTTTTTAACGTTTTTCTTTGAAAGTGGCTTCTTTTATTCCTTCCTCTCCCTATACAGCCCTTATTCCTTTAAAAATGTTTGGCGCCAATTCAAAAAAATTTTTTTTGGTTATTTTTCACATTTTTTGCTTTAGGCGACCAAGGCAAAAAATTTTCCTGAATTTTTTTTTCTCGAGAAAAAGTGCTTTCCCAGTCCTAAAAACATGTTTTCTGTACGTTAAAGATGAAAAAAAAGCACGATTGAGATGATTTTGGGCGTTTTCGGGCGACACACAATGTGTACTCCGACCACAAATTTTTGCGGGAATTAAAGAAACTCCCAAAATTTGACAAGAAAAGTCAGATCAAAACTCATAATGGCTTCTAGTTTTCACTAGTCTTCAACTTTGTAAAAAGCTTCTGAAAATACGTAGACGAGATGCGGGGATACATTTATGTGGGAAAATGCAAACCCGAGCTTATGCAAAAATATTTTTCATGTGACTTTCGGCCTTATATTTGACGTAAAGTCTAGACTTTCACGGGACCTTGAATGAAAAGTTGAAAATATGATATTTATAACCTAGGTCTACTTTTAATTTTACCTAGAATGGGGTAATAACAAAAAATTGCATTAAAATTGTAAAATTGGTGGTGAATAAATTGGAATAAATTCTCTACAATCTACAGCTGATGGGGTTGAGGTAAGTTTAGATTCTGTATAAGCTACACTCTCGATAAGCCACTACTTCGATTCTGACTATTAAACAGGAATGGTAAAAGTCTTCTAAAATCGCGATAAAAGAAGAAGTCGGACCTAGCTGCGAATTCGAGTGCTGACGTAGACTCGACAGTTTCATTCCCATAATGTTTTCCAAAATCAATTGTTCCGAGATTCTCAAACTAAAGCTATACCTGCACACTCCTCTCCAAAGACATAGTAGCATTGTTCAGTGAAAGTGATTTTGTTGACCACATGGGCAATCAGTTTTTCTTTGAGAAGTTCGGATGCATATTTCCTGCCGTCTTTCCTGTCTCTCAAACCATCCACGTGCTCCATCAACCAATCAATAAGAGCACTACCTAAAACAGCAAACACTGACTAAAAATGTCAAAAATTGCCAAAAATATCAACAGACCCAGAAAGGACATGGGAATAGGTATTTTCAGCCAGGTCCTATTCCTAATATCCAACCCGGATTGGGGCATAGCCATTGCTTGGACCACCTTTTTGTGTTCAGTGTGGATGTCGAGACGTTTGGGAGGCATGGAGATGAACACGCCTCCAGGCCCACTATAGTCGTTTGACCACCTCCAGAGCCATTGGAAGTGGCGGTTGTGCTGCTACTACCTGGCCTAGCTCCACCTGGTCCAGCCATTTGCTGCTGGTTGCCGTTGAAGTGGACTGATTGTTGAGGGTATTGCCCAGGGATGGGTGTGGGTGCTCCTTCGGAACCTGAATGACCAACTGGTGTATAATAATCTAAGGTGGTTAGTTGGGCGGTGGTAGGCGGAAATCTGGAATTTTCTATTTGAAATCGGTTGAAATAATTGAACTTAATTCGAAAATTCCGGATTTTCGCCTACGGCAGGTTGGGCGCTTCCCCCTCTCAGAAATACCGTAAATGTTCTAATAGAGCCGGGGGATCTATTTTTTGATCCCCCGAAAATCGGAAAAATTAGAGGTCGATGTCGATATTTTTGGGTGCTCAACCGAAATTCAAAAAGTTAAATCAGTAGAGCTCAAGGAAGTTAAAAAAAGCAAAAAACAGATTTGCAAAATATCTACTGTGCTCTGATATACAAATCTTTGAAGTCAACGGGGGGGGGGGTATGATGGCTCTATTACAACATTTACGGTAAATATGAAACTGTATTTAAAGGGCATGGTCGCCTGTTACAAAATTTGTCCCCGCCAATTTAAAATTTTTCCGAATCATTGAACTTCTGTACGAATTTTTGGCGCTAGTATAGAATACCAGCTTTAAGTTTCCTTAAATTTTAAAAGGAAAAGTTTATGGAGTTTATGAAAAGTTATAACAACCCGGTTGTTCTATACTAGGGTTGAATTGTTCAACTTGGTTTCTAACAAAACAAGGCCTAGGATTTAATTTTAGGCAACGTTTTGTTAGAAACCAAATTGAAAAATTCGCACAGAAGTTTGATGATTAGGAAAAAAATTAATTGGCGAAGACAAATTTTTTAACAGGTGACCATATTCCTTTAGCGCTATTATAACCACGGTAGCTCAATGGTGATATTTGGTCGTTGATAGAATTGTCGGCTCGGCATGCCGATTTCGGCATTTCGACGAATGCATTTCGGTTGATGGTTTGATACGGAACGCCGGAAGTTTTCGTCACAGTTCGGTAGTTCGGCTCGGCCAGCAGAAAATTTTAACGGCTTGACTTTACAATCCCCCACGGAGAGTGGTCAGATGGAGAAGATAACCTCATATTCGTGTTTCTCGACCCGATTTCATGAGAAATCCGGCTGTTTTTCGGTTCTGAGAAAAAAAATTCGAACCACAGGGGGGGGGGGTGGTATAATGGTTTTTTAGCCAAATTTCAAAAATTTAATTTGGCGCCTTTTGAATTTTAAAGGGAATAAGGGCTGTATTGAGGCGAAGGGAATGATAGGGCCACTTATCACTCAAGGCCCACTTACAAGAAGATGTTGAACATAATTTTGAATACTGGGGCCTATCGCATAAATAAACTCTGGTATGCATGCTTTTCATGCATCAGGAGTCACTTTCGAGTGATTTGTGTCTGAGGTATGTGGGTGTGCGCATCTCAATTCCAAGCTCCCAAGCCATTTTTGCGGTACTTTTTTGAAAATTTAACAATAATAATAAGAGAAACCGACTCTTGACTGTCTTTTGAACCAGTTAGTTTAACAAATTTCTGTCTTCATGCTAATCAGTTTTCTTATAATTTTATTTAAATAATTTACAGAAATTTTTATCTAATCTAGTTTTTTTAAATTTCCAATATCATTTTCGAAATATTTTTAAATTTCTAAAAAATTTATAAAAATTTAACGGTCATTAAACTGGGTGGAAGTTCCTTGGGCTGACCACCCATAAAATGCCAACCATGTGAAGTGGGTTCACGTCCCGGTTGGTGTTGCGCTGAAATTCAGTCAGCGCACTAAACTTCACCATACATTATTACGATCAAATCTGTTTTGTCATTATATTCATTTGATACGGCCCGATATTTCAAAAGTACACGCCCTTTGACAATTTTTACAACCTGTTCCGTGCCAAATTATTCAGACCATGTGATAGGTGGATCAGACCATGTTAGGAGTTGCATTAATCTACGATACCATATGCTTGGAGTGTAACATCCAATGAACCATTGGTAAATTCATCAGTTCAGAGAGCAAAATAACTATGCAAAAGTGAGTAGAAAAGTATAGGCAGAAAAAAAGTTTAACAAAAAATGGCCTTGGTCCCCTGTTGTTGGCTATTCTCGGCGCTATCAAAGAATCTGTTTCCCCTTTTTGCCTTGGTCCCCTGCTGTTTTTTCAATGTTATCATGGTGATTAAAATAAGATTAAAAAACAGCGGGGGAGACCAAAGTATTTTTCACCAAAAATAAACAGGAGGGACCAAGGCAAAAAGGGGAAACAGATTCTCCGATAGCGCCGATTCTCTCCACGTGAATTAATTAATCAATTAATTAATATAAGTCAGCCATAAATACTAAATGTCTACCTCGACCAAATCCATAGAGATCAGATCAAAATAATTCAGAGATGTGAGATATATTATAAAATACGTGAGTAGTGTGAAGTTGGTACTTATCCCGTTTACAAATTTCTATTTTTATTCTACGAAACACTACAAACTACCCACCTTCAGGTATTGAGTTCATGCCAGTGGTGACTGGCGGTACACCGATCATGCCTCTGACAGCATTTGTATGTTGCACCCAGGCTTGAGTGTCTATAGGCCTGACCGGTTCACGGAAGGCACCATGAAGTAATTGGATCGACCACCGTCAAAACTCTTGGCCACAGTCAGCTTGATGGACTGAACGCACAGATATACAGTCATAAATAGTTAGTTGGGCTAGGTAACCCACCCCTTTTGTTAACTGCATCCTTGAGAACATCTACGGCCTGGTCATTAGTGAAGTTTTCAAAGGAGATGTCATTGACCTGGAGGATCATGTCGCCCGGCTCTATCCGACCATCTAAGGCTACAGCTCCTCCAGGCATTACGTTGGCCACATAGATGCCATTGTCCCCTCTGGAACACGACTGTCCCACTATGGAAATGCCAAGGAAGTTAACTGTGTCCTGAATTGACTGTTTTACAATCGTACTGTGGCGTATTTGTGGTGATTGGGGGTTATTTTAGCGCGGCGTGAATTATTTTTTCAATGTCCAACCCAGTCACGTGTCAATGAAAAATCACCGGAAAGCAATAAGCTCACTCTTAATCAGTTATACTTTGATGATAAGAGGTATTTTCTGAGTCCACGTTCCGCTGTGTCGATTAGTCTTTATACAGTTTTTGTCTGCGACATTGGTATTATGCTACAAATAGCGGTAAAAGTGAAGCTAGTGTCTGTAGGGTGTGGATTATATTTTTAATAATTCAAAAGAGGGCTTACGTCGCGGTTGTCAAAAAAAATACCATATTGAGGGTGACAGTGATCACTTCCAGTGCCATGGATGTCTCAGTCATAGAAGACATAGAGGAAGCTCGGGATGGCTGGCGACGGTGATGCTGACGCCTCCTGCGTCTATATAGGTTGTGATGTTGCCGGGAACTAAACAAGATGGATTAACAATATGCTGATTTGGGTTTTGGTGTTGAAAAATACTACACTGAAGTGATGTTGTCTGTTGATGTGGACACACTGAAATTGGGATACAAATTATTTAAAAACTTTTTAATAAAAAGCTACAATTCTTTGGTCTAATTTTTTAATTTTGAATTATTTTGCGGAGGGAAACCAATTTGCTTATTCGGATAGACCCGATTCCCGGACCAGTCGGGACCTGTCCCTCGCTTTTAATGATTCATCACATAAAATGTGATGAATCATTAAAAATGACCTTAAGAATAGAGATGGCATCCCGAATTTCGGGATTTACTACTACCTACTATTAAGGGACATAGATGGCTAAAAATTTCACAATCTATAGCCACTTTTTATTCCTCTATCTATTGGATATTTTACTTTTGACTTAAATCTGAAAATTTTGGACCTGTGTGGATCCAGTTTATCAATTTCGAGATTCAGCGTCACAGGTTCAAAATTTTCGAATTAAATTTAAAAAGTAAAACATACAATAGAATAAAAAGTGACAATAAAAAGTGACTACAGATTGTGAAATTTTCAGCCATCTATGTCCGTTAAAAGTGGGTCATAAATGCGTTTGAAAAAAAATTCAAAAAGTCCTCTACAGTCAAATTTCGATATAACGTACACCCCAATATAACGTACAACTGGCCGGTTTCTTTAATAATAAACTCTGTCAAAATTACCCCCGATGTAACGTACACCTGACCTGGTCCCAGGGTGTACTTTATATCGAAGTTTGACTGTACTTGAAATCCTCTACTTGAAAAGCTTAAAAAGACTATTTACATTTAAAAGTAAAAGTCAAAAAGTTCAAAAAAACTTTGTTTTTTTTAAATCAGAAAATATTTATGGCTCATTCACAAACGTTGCCGTCGTCGTTGTCGTTGGAAAAAAATGTTTTATGAAGGCGATTTACGCCGACGACAACGCCAACGACAACGACGACGCCAAGGACAACGGCGTTTTTCATTCCAAATTAGACGAATTTTGCATTTTAAGTCAGACTTTTGAGGATTAACTATATTCTCCACACGTTTTCCCTTAAAATCTCGACTGAAAATGCGAAATTTGTCCAATTTGGAATTAAAAATGCCGTTGTCCTTGCGTCGTCATTGTCGTTGGCGTTGTCGTTGGATTTCTATAAATAGGTTGTCGTCGTCGTTGGCGAAAAAACGGTTTCATAAAAAAAATATTCCAACGACAACGTTTGTGAATGAGCCATTAGAAATGATGATTTAATCACGTAAAGTAGAAAAAAGGGTTCTTTTTGGTTATCGGGAATACCCGACCTCAGTCGTGCTAAGACAATTTATGCGTAAGAATCGGGTATTCCCGATAACCAAAAGAACCAAAAAAAGTTTAGAGGGTTACTTTTAGGGTGCGCCGATTTGCCGGTTAAACCATAATTGGCGAATTCGTTAGTGAATTCACCGTGAATTCACGAAAAAAATTCCCCTCTATAAGAACTCGTATGAAGGCAAGTACGGCCTATTTTTCGAAAATTAGATGAAATTAGCGAAGCTATAGCATTTCGTCCAAAAGTCAGTTTGTCCAAAAGTCAATTCGTCCAAATTCGAGCATAATGAAGCCCGACAAAATATCGATTGATCCACTTCCACCTGCATATCGATATGGAGGCACTGCTCAGTACTATCACGTGACGGTTTCTCACTAAGTACAGTCACCCAAGTACCACGTCTTTTGGACTACAACTTGAGTAATACTACGCGGTCTAAAACTTTTCGAGAAACGAGGTTTGTGTTTTCTCGCTGTTTTGGTATCAACACACTAAACTCAGGACATGACTGTAAGTAGGATAAAGTACTTTTTACTTTTGGCTAAATGCGAAATTTCGGATTCTGGAGGGGATCCCCCTTAATAGCAGGTTCTAGTTGGCCTTACTATCCACTCTAAAGCCTACTGCTCCGTTAAAAACTATTTCAGTCAGGAAATAAATGTTCGTTACCACCGAGATTCGAACGTATAACCTAACAGGGGATAAATTTACCTGACAACGGAACGTATGGCAGTGTCCATCGCACATGAAGAACTCTATATACCATTTGATAGAGCACAAAAAATAACTATTCGACATAAATATCCTTTTCTGCTATGGGTTGAGTTTAAGGGGTGGAAATGCGTTTCAAAATTTGCGAGTTTTGTTTTACTACACGTAAAAATGTGTGATTGGATGATCGAGCGGTTAGTGGCGCTGGGTGTGAAAAGGCTTTCGAGTTCGTTTTCGTTTACATTTTTATTTATTTTATCATTTTTCATTATACAGTGCTTGAAAATAATTCTTGTATTGAAAAATAGTTTCATTGAAGTTTAAAAATCACTTACCATAAGTAAATCCGGGAAACTTTTTGCGAAAAAGCGATTGCGCGCATCCGAACAGCACTCCGATGAGCTAAATTGCTAAGAATCTCACCACCGAACATTGCAAACCACTCCAATACACCCTAAACAGTTGTTTGGCGTCATTGGAGTGGCTTAGGATAGTTACGGAGGTTAAACTGTCTCAAAGGCCCCTGGCTCAGAGTCATCTTTGAACAGCTTTTTTCACTGTTTTAAGTTGTGAAACGTAGATAAAACACATTTTAATGTGGCGGAAAGACTTTTTTGTAAAAAAACGTTTTGACCAAACATTGACTTTTTGCCTCGGTCCCGAAAGGCACATTCACCTAAAAGGGTGCCTGATTCCACCCTAAAAAGATAGAATTTGAAAATAGTTTTGTTATGTGGGGGCTACCGTATAAATAAACCCTGGTATGCATATATATTTTATGCCTCCAGAGACACTTTCGAGTGATTTGTGTCTGAAATACGTGGGTGTGCGCATCTCAACCTCAAGCCACCAAGCCCTCTGCGCCCCGAAGGGCGCGCAGGGGCTTAGTGGGCAACATTTAGAGGCTGTTTTTGCCCAGCTCCAGTGACAAAAAGCAGGTTAGCATACCTTTATACAAATAAAAAATAAGGTATTCCGGTGCCCTCTTCAGGTACAAAATGTCAATTTTTTGGTTAAAATTTTTTTATTTTTTTTAAATATTTTACAAGAGAGTATTTCCGCATCTGAAAATGTGCTTTCTCTACGCTTAACAACTTAAAACAGTAAAAAACTGTTTAAACATGATTCTGAGCCACGGGAGTTTGGCTCAGACAGTCTTGCCATTTCGGATATTCGGTTATGTGATTCTGAGCGATTTATCACATCAAAGTGCTATTCTGATTCGCTCGATCGCTTTCTCGCAAAAACTGCATCCCCCATTTAGTAAACCCCAAAAAACCAGTTTTCATTAGCTTTTAGCAATTCTCGCACGGGTTTCCGAGCTGTCAAAGTTATTTTGTGACTGTAAAAATGGTTTTCTCGCAAAATTTCGACTTGAAATTCAAATTTGACGAATTGAATTTCGGACTAATTGCATTTTGACTAATTGACTTTTGGACTAATTGACTTTTAGACGAACTGAATTCTGGACGAATTGACTTTTAAACAAAATGCCATTGTCCCGAAAGCACCTCTCAAACTACTTTTTCCGCTCAACACGTTAAAACAAGAATTTGTAAAGGCTTTGGTCCACGATTACAATTTTCGGCCCTATCGGCCCACAATTCGCCTTGGTCCCCCTGTTGTTTTTTATTGAAAAAAAAACAGCTTGGTCCCCTGTTACTTTGAAAAAGCCACCCCCCTTCCCCCTACTCAAGTTTCCACTACTCAAAATACTTTTTCTAGTGTTTTTAAAAGGCTAAAAGCTGGGGAAAATCAGTTTTCGTAGGATTTACACACCAAAATTTTTGGCTAAAAACTTCGCAATAAAAAATCTCTAAATCAGTAGTAATCTCTAAAAAAGCCAACTCCAAGTCAGATTTGGCAAGTCCAGCACATCGCCGTATGGATGGTGTCACAGCTTTGCTGCTTCTAACCAAGGAGGGGGCTATACCGGATGTGGGGGACAAGCTGCTACTTGACTCTTCAGTATCCTGCTCCTCCTTCTCCCCGTTATCCGTCAAATATCCACTCATTTTAGTTGGGGACGAGAATAAGAGAAATATTACCACTACAACAATAAGGACTCCTGCCAAAAGAAGTCTGTTACTTAGGAACCCATTGGAGAAAACTAGTCAAAAGCAGCCAACTTATAAGCTAGTCTATTTAGAAGTTAGTCATTTGCTGCTTGGACCACTAATACCACCCTTTTTGGTCCGGACATGTGCTCAAAGAGCTGGGCCAAGGTAATCCATCATTTAAAAGCCATCTTGATGTGGGGAAAGGAATGCTAGCTAGAAAAATGGGGAAGGGGTGTCATACGGATTATGAGACCCTATTATAGGTGGAAAAGAAGTTTTAGATATTTGCAGCGGAGTATGTATAATTAGTAACAAGGTCTAACCGTGATTCATCATCGGAAAAAATTCGACCATCAGACTCGGTGGTGTAGATGGTCGAGTCTTCGAACGGAGTGTGCATGCCTGGTAGCCTGCGGGTGTTCCGGTGACCTGAAATACAACGATTTTATAAACAACTAAAGTGAATTTATCATTTAGAACACATTCAGTGGAATTTGAAAAAAGGTAATTTTTAAGCTACCCATAAAAATCAGAAAATTTCTGAAAACGACAGTGTACCTTCAAAAATTGTTTATTATGATTAAAAAGGCTAATTTTCTGCTAAAAAAATCAGTTTTATAAAATTTTTATAAAAAAATTGGTTGGTTCGATCCTCAGTGGATGCACACCACTTTTCATACAGTCGAGTGTCGATTTTGCGATACTCCGAGACTAAATTTTACTCCTGGTTCATTTTCTACAGTTAACGGCACTCCTAAGGACCACACGAAGGTCCATTTTATTAAAGTGTAGATAGATTATGGCGCATGTATGTTGTCCAAGATACGCCTTGGACGCCACCTGTCGTTTTTTCTGCTTGCGCTCAAGGGTAGGTTAGGGTTTTGAACCTTTTCGTAGTTCCGAAAACAAGTTTGAGTCCGTCTTAACCAGGGTTAATGAAATGCCTGGGCATTTTCAATTTTCGGGCATTTTCGGGCGTTTTCCGAATTTTTCTAACAATCAACTTTTATTAAACAAACTTCAGATATTATCGATAAACACATCTAAATCACCAAAAAATGGAAGGTTCTTCAATATTGTCTAATATTTAAAATACCATGTCATGAGAAGTAAAATTTGAAAAACATTCAAATTATATAGAAGAAGCCGTGGGTTTTTTAATTTTTTTCAGTGGGTTTTTTTCAAAAACATATAAAATGAGGGCGATTTAAAAGTAGGCTAGAACCATGATACCAGGGTATCATCGTTTTTCGGTGAAATTTGGGGTGCTCTATCTCCAATTTTTTTTTCCAAAAAAAGGGCAGCACTTTATTACAGTATTCTCGCGTGCTCTATATGAATCTGTAGAAAAAAGACACCGAGACAAAAAAAAAGTCACAACATCACCAAATTTCAAGACTACCAAATTTCAAGGAGAAAAATGCCCGAAATTATATGGCCGGGCATTTAATAATAAATTCACGAATATACGCCAGGACATATGCCTATTCACCATCGCTAGTCTGCACTGAGTAGGTCTATTGGAAAAAAATTACACCCATTCGAAAATGAGTTTTTTTTGTGAAAAGATTGATACTTTAATATTTGGGCTTTCGCAGCTGTAAATTTTGGGCGTACTTTCTTTTGCAGCTGATTTACTTCTTTTTGCAGCTGATTTGGGTTGCAGCTGATTTACTTCTTTTTGCAGCTGATTCAATTTTATGTCCAAGACGAACCATATTTTTATTTTATTTTTAATATTTTTGCAAGAATTCAATTTTTTTAGTCAGAAAATAACTTGGATCCCTCAGTATCCCACCGCGGAATGGCCAGAAGCCCCTGAAAGTTGGTTTTTTGGGGGTTTACTAAAGGAGGTAAGCTTATCAGAATTCCCTTCGATCGGCTTAATCACTCAGAATTTCAGGTTTATGGTGGTTTTGAGTGGTTCAGGGTGGAATTCTGAGTGATTAAGCAAATCGGAAGGGAATTCTGATCCGCTCAATCGAATTTTCGCAAAAAGTTTACGCCCTTTATTAAACTCCCAAAACCAACTTTCAGGGGCTTCTGGCCATTCCGGAGTGGGATTCTGAGGGATCCAAGTTATTTTCTGACTAAAAAAATTTGAATTCTTGGAAAATATTGCAAAACATGGTTCGTCTTGGACATAAATTGAATCAGCTGCAAAAAGAAGTAAATCAGCTGCAACCAAATCAGCTGCGAAAAGAAGTAAATCAGCTACAAAAAGAAGTGGTAATACTATAGAATGACCAACCTACAACCCCCCCCCCCCGCTAGCGAATTTACTTTTCCTCAAGGGGACTGGACCCGTCTCATATTGTTTCTCGTGCTGTTGGTAGGATTCTATAGTATAGCAAAGAAGTAAATCAGCTGCAAAAAAGGTATGCCCGTAAATTACCAATGATTCCAATAAATTTGCCCATACACCAACCTTAGTCTCAACCAAACTAATCTACTTTTTTAAAGGGCCATTGCCGTCTCCGACAACGGTTGTCCCCGCCAATTAAAATTTTTTACTTTATCGTTGGATTTACGTATGAATTTTTCTACTTGGTTTCTAACAAAACTTTACCTAGAATTAAATTCTAGGCTTGTTTTGTTAGAAACCAAGTTGAAAAATCCGTGCAGAAGTTGAATGATTAGGCAGAAAAATTTGAATTGACGGGGGATAATTCAAAACAGGTGGCGATGGCCCTTTAAACACACTTTTTCTGACTTAGCAAAAAAAATCATTAGTGCTGACACGGGAAAGGCACAAACGCACCTTGGCCTATCGATAAACGTTATACACCAAAAGATGGCCCTAACCGAGCTTGTTACTCACCCACAAGCAAAATTTCTCACCGAACGGTCTAAACCATCTTATTCGTGAGCTATACCACTGCTCCACACAATCACATGATTGCTTTGTCACTTTTACACAGATTCTTGATGCTAATTTTGCAACTTTCGAAACAGAATATCTTGGTCTAGATTGCTCGGTGGGAAATTTCGCTTGTGGGTGAGTAACAAGCTCAGTTAGGGCTATCTTTTGGTATATATCTTTGGTTTATCGATAGGCCATGGTGCGGTCGTGCCTTTAGCGTGTGAGTCTGATTCATGGTTGTCAAATAGATAAAATTCGATAAAAATTTAAACGAGAATTTTTTTTTTTGAATTTAATAAAAACTGATAAAAAATTCGATAAAATTTTTATCGAATTTTTTATCGATTTTTATCGAATTTTTTTGATGGTCATTCTACCACATTTTGTGATCTGTTAGGCCGATTTTTCACGCTTAGCCCGAAAATTGACTCTGTTTTGCAGTATCCATAGCATTATTATACATCTTTTAGCTATTCCAAGCATGAGTGTCACGCCTACATCTAAAAGAGCTAGACGAACGAAGGTAGAAAATGAGTGTTTTATTATCCCATTTTAGTAACACTGCGTTCAGGAATCGTTTGATGAAGAGCACGATGAAATATCCGTCTGGAAAAGCAAGAAGTTCGGGAGCTGATTCGACGCCCTGCTGGAAGATGGTAAGCCTAGTGGTCGAGTTGTCTGCAAGGATGTCCAATGCCGTGCAATACTCATACTGAAAAAGTACATTGTAAAAAATGTCAACATATTCACGCCTTTATTTGCCTATTCCAGATGAAGAATGTCGTCCGAATATATACTGAAGCTAACACTCCGGAAGACGAACATAGGATGATTGACGGTCCAGAAGTTTTGTTTGATTTCTTGCCGCCTGCACACTAGAAGCAGAGCTCAACATGTACTCACTCACAGCGCCATGCCCTAATCTTTTAGTGTTTTGGAAACAGCATGAGTCGGTATGCCAGTTGCTTCAATAATTTTTCATAAATGCCTTTTTAGATGTTTCCCATCTTTCTGTCCTCGCAAGTTTCTTTTTGGATGGCAGCCATCATCAGCACGAGTAAGCGGGCGTTCAAAGAACTCAGATGCATCGTTGGAAATTTCACCAGAAATCAACTTCAGCCGACAAGAATTGCGTCATTGATCTATTCACGATCTTTGTTTTGAAGGGTGTGATTTAGTGGTTTTGTTAATTTTGGTGTTATCTGTTGTTTGGAATAAAGTTGTATGAGAAGAATTTGAAGGAGCAGGACGTTTGGGCCTCCGGAAATTTGGCTCCCCGGCTATTATCTGTTTTCACTTAGTTGTTTGCGATAGCTACATAGCGGTTACACTATTTTTCTGATAGTTATACTACCATTCAGGAAAATGGGATTTACTACCTTCGGTACTTTGGTTTTGGTTGGTAAAATAACTTTTTCGTAATTATTAAACCATGTTTAGCTCATGGGTTTGGGTAGGATGTCACGAGCTTCAACAACTCATGTCTAAGTCTAAACGATTTTAGAAAGGATACAATGTTTTTTAAATAATTTCTGGGAGTAATACAGCCGTGGTGGTCAAACGGCCGAGGTCAAACGTCGCGGACCCGATTTTGACTTGTCTAAGCAATTAGTACGAGATAACGGAGGCTATATACGTGCTAAGTAGAGTAGTTCACGGTCGTTAATTGGGCCTTACCCGTTTTTCGGTTACCGGGATTTTGGCTACCGGTTTTCGGTTACGGTTTTTCAGTTTTTTTTTCGGTCGGTTAACCGGCTTGTACCCGGTTTTCGGTTTTTTTTTTGTCGTAAATTACCGAAATTTTGCTGTACCGGTTTTCGGTTTCCCGGTTTTTTGTACCCGTTTTTCGGTCGGTTTTTTTTGGCCAAACCCGGTCGGTCGGTAACCGACCGGGTCGGTTAACCGACCGTGAACTACTCTAGTGCTAAGCTCGAAAAATCAGCCTAACAAGTGACAAAATGTGGTAGAATAACACTGAAAATTCGATAAAAATTTTATCGAATTTTATCAAATTCCAGCTATGCATAACGTCATAAAATTTTATAAAATTTTATCAATTTTATCTATTTTGACAACCATGGTCCGATTTTCCCCCATCGTCAACTGTGTGATTTATCGTATAATATACGTGAAAAATCTTACAGTTATCAACGAGGCAAAATCTGACTTAAAATTAACGGCTGTTTTTGCTAAGTCATATTTTTTTTATTCACAGGCGCTTTACAAGAGCGATCATGGCGAAAAAAGTCGCCCCCGATTTTAGGCTAGGACTGAAATAATATTCGAAATTCTAACTCAATCACCAATCAAATAATAAGAAGCATCCGAGCTCAACCCACTAGTCAACGACAAATGACTAGTCCTTCTCAAAAAGCCTACAATCCTATTATAGTAGCCTATAGAAGAATACTTGCTGCCTTCCACCTTATGCCCACTCCAGCTGCCACATTCAACCTCCTGGCCAGATTCACCTCTCTATTGCCAGTACCAACTTTCTGTTTCCTTAGGTCTTTCCACCTCCTCAACCTCATCCTGCTCTCCACCCTGCCCACCGAAAATGAAGAAGGGGTGGAGCTGGGTGAAGATACCATCAGACCAGAAAAAGAAATGGTGGAATCGCCCCGTATGTAGATCCACTGGTCAGATGACCGTCAGAAGGTGAATAATTAGAGATATCCTTGGAGTCAGCTTCAATTCCAGAAGAAGAACCACTGGATCTGGCCCCTGTCCTGTGCTCAGCAAAGAGTCCAGGCAGCGAAATCGCTTCAGACCATATCTGGGCTGGACTTCTGAACCGTGTGGCGAGCTTTGGGTGGCCGCTTCCACCAGTTGGTGATGGGAATTTTTAGGGTGGGCACGGGAGAAACATCCTTTGTAACCAGATTTGAGTGCTGGAGGGGGAGCTTTTAGAGTGGAGCAGCATAGCAAGGCTTGGAAACAGTGGCGCAATAGCTGGCGAAAACTTTTTCTAGATTTATGCATGTAATGGGAGATGGTCACTTTTATTAGTTTTTTGGTTGGCCAGCCAGTTAGTTGGTTTTAATAGGGATGAAGATGTTGAAAATGTGAGTGGTCTAGCTTAATTACGGCTAGCAAATGTTGCTCTTGTTTTCTTTGCTTCTTTACATGCTGGGCAGAAGAGAGTGTAAATAAATCAATTGGCTAATCACACTCACTCTTTTTCTTGCCTTTTTGTTCACACCACAATGGAGGTGCAAAAGGATCAGAACTAATAGACAGATACCTTGGTGATGGTAGATTGAGTCAGGATTTTAAGGTTGGAGCTCGTTCTCGATTTGCAGCATTACCTCCAATGATCGCCTTTGCGGCTGGATTTCTTCTCTTCCTTTCGCTTGGCGCTAAGAGCGAAGCATTCTGAATACCCGGCCGTCAGAAAAGTTCTGAAGCACTATAAAATAATGAAAAGTGCCTTTGTGATGGGCTTACAGTCGATGCTCGATTAACGACACCCTTTCTGTTCTGACACTCTAGTGCAATTTAGATTCTGCAGATGATTTTTTAGAATCCCAACATTTTTCTTTCCAAAAAACCAAAACTTGTACAATTTCACACGACACCCTTTTATCGAAAATTATGGTGGAGAGACGATTCGGCGGGCAAAATTTGACGGCTGAAGATTCGGCGGCGGATAATTCGGCTGGACTTCCTTATCCGGTACTCGGCCAAAACAGGATTTTTCAAAATTTCATGCCCTTTCAGCAATGAAACATACAGAAAATAAGTTTTTAGGTGGTGGAAAGCCATTTTTCGAAAAAAAAATTGACCAAACATTCGACTTTTTGATAAGTAAGCTCTTTTTCGGATATACAGGGTTTGTGAATTTTTTTTTAGTTTTTTTGAACTTTTATCGTGGAGCAATCTTACAAATTCTGTTTTCGCCAATAAATTTTTCTCGCTGACATTATTTTTGGTATATAATGTCGAAAACATGATTTTCGCTCTTTATATGGCTTCTGGATGACCAGGAATCAAACAGACTTGTAAAAACTCCGGTGCGGCACGGTGCGAAAAGTGGTGAATAAGGTTATTTTATACGGCTCTAAAATACTTTTGGGAGCCCTTATATTATTTGTGAAGCAAAACCAACCAGGTTCGAAGCTAAATTGGTTATGGTGGTTGTTGACTCTTTGATGGTGATAGGCATTCTGCATGGCATACATCGAAGAAGGGGCTGGACCGGGCACCTGGACAAAAAAACAGTTTTATAACTTCACCCACCCTCATTTAACCATGACAAAACCTGCCTACCATATTGTGTCTGACTGCCGGTTTGGAGAAAGCACTGGAAGTACCATCAGAATGACTAGATCCCTCAGCAGTCAGCAAAACAACTCGAATTGGCCATTAGAAGACTTGTGAAGCAGCTGGTTGTCGTCGCGAATTTCGGCCTTGACTTCTCTGCAAAAATAGAACATGTAATCAGACCAGATAGTAGTGGTCTTAGATGGCCTACCCTCCACTTGCTGGTCAATGGCTTTGCAGTAGTACTTGAAATTAGACCTATTGAGCACCCTCTTAAAGTCCCCCAAAGTTATTCGATCGGCTGGAACATGAAACTTCGGTGCAGTAAGGAGTCTGCTCGTCGTCGATGTGATAATAGACCTGTAAAATGTGTGGAGTGTGAATGTGTGAGTTAAATTTTTTATTAGAGATTCACAGTTTACAATGTTTTGTGCAATAAGTGCTGCTATTTTCATACCTACTCACTCAGAAAATGCCCAGAATTGTTTTTTCTGCATTCAAACAAATTATGTGCATGTTCTCATTTTGGGCACAGGGGCGTTTGGTACTTTTTACATTTACTTTCAAGTCGCGCCTTTTAAATTTTATTTATGTTAGTATTTTGTTCGAAAATATTCTACTCTGCTATTTTCTTTAAAATAGATACATTTTTATCAAATCATTTAAGAATTGTTTATACCAGTGTGTAGTCAACATCTTAAGATTTCAATGGTAGGGTAAAAAATTTTCGAAAAAACTGTATAAAAAGTTTTTATTAAAAACAAGAAATAAGGTCAAAATAATTTGCAGGAATCGAGTCAACTATGTGGCACCCCTAGTCCCAAATTGCTAAAAATCAAAATTCAACACGGGAAAGAACGTGCGTACTACTACTATGCGTTTTGTGCAGAATTTCACGCTGCGCACGATGATTGGAAAAAATTTCGGAAAGAGGACGGCTTCTAACATGTAAAACAGCATTTGATAATACAGTCGACTCTCGATATAAGATACCCCCCTCAAGTTCGTTCCCACCTTGGGTCCGACACTTTTTTAAACCTCATTTCTAAAATGTTTTGCCAAATTTGATTCGTCAGTCTAGTCGGAAATATCGCAAGGATTCAGATCTTGCCGACCGTTTCTGAAAAAGCTAAAACTTTTGCCATTAAAACCCCGCGGCTCTCGATATAAGATACCACTTTTCAAGATTTAGGGTATCTCATATGACGTGACCCCCAAATAAGTTTCAACTTTTTCAGAAACGATCGGCAAAATCTGAATCCTCGCGATATTTCCGACTAGACTGACGAATCAAATTTGGCAAAACATTTTAGAAATGAGGTTAAAAAAAGTGTCGGAACCAAGGTAGGAACGAACTTGAGGGGGGTATCTTATATCGAGAGTCGACTGTAGGTGATTTTCACCTATTCCCAACCACCTGGAATTGAGCAAAATATGGGTGGTGCTTGCTTAAATTTATGTACCACATTAGCGTGTAATATCTCAAAATGCAGGGCGTGATCAGAGCTATCTATTGCGCACGAACTTGTGCGCATCTGAGTGATTACAATTTCACATAGAATTTTTTTCATTTTTTACATTGAGTAGTTGAACGCAACTATGACACCTCTAAGACCATTTTATGGTTAAAATTGCGGATTTCTGAAAATCGGCATTGTGAGGTAAAATCGAAAATTGTCTGTGAAATTGTAATCACTCAGATACAAGTTTCTGCGCAATAGATAGCTCTGATCACGCCCTGCATTTTGAGATATTACACGCCAATGTGGTACATGAATTTAAGTAAGCACCACCCATATTTTTCTCAAATTCCAAGTGGTTGGGAATGGGTGAAAATCACCTATTATCACATGCTGTTTTACATGTTAGAAGCCGTCCTCTTTCCGATTTTTTTTTAACCATCGTGCTCAGCATAAAAACTTGCACAGAAGGCATACCGTATTTACTCTGTTAACTCTTCATGGGGAGCTATTTTTCTACCCTAAAAATCTTGAAATTATTAATCAAAAATGGTCCTAACTCTGAAATCCTAGTCAAAAAATGAGGGCTGAGGAGTTATTAGAGGGTGGAGAGTTAATAGAGTGAATACGGTAGTTTAGTACGCACGGCCTTTCCCGTGTTGAAAAGTTGCATAAAATGCATAAAGCTCACCTTAGTTGACTGTCTGGCACTATCGCCTGCGTTGGTGGTACTCGTTGTTTGACTTGACTTAGACTTGCTCCTCTGACTCCCATGGCTGGAAGCTTCTGATCTCATTTCATCCACCAATTCAGCTGAGGTAGGCTCTTCGTCTAGTCTCCTGTGAAGAGGTCTGGCTGGTTGTTGGTGTTGAGGCGTCTTCTCTCTGGAGCCATTATTAAGCTGAAGCTGAGACGTGGCATAAGTGATAGCTTCTGCTGAAGCTTCCGAAGAGTCCATGCCTGCTAAACAGCATAAATTAGTTCACAAGCGGCTGGTTCAACCTCTTTAAATAGATACAGTCGACTCTCCATATAACATAACTCAAGGACCGAGCAAGTTATCGGATTCTACATCTTTTTCACACTGGTCACTTCAAGCTTTTGCCAGTTCTGTTTCGACAGTCTGGTCCCAAATATTGCAAGGATTCCGATCTTGCCAATCATTTTTTAGAAATCCGAAAAAATTTTCTTAAAAAAATAAAAACTTGGTGAAAAAACAGGATTTTTGTTAAATCGAGTTATGTTATATGGGGTTTTTGCTTTTTTAGACCAAAATATTACAGGTTTCTAAAAAGCGATCGGCAAAATCGGAATCCTCATGATATTTGGGACCAGACTGTAAAAACAGAACTGGCAAAAGACCTGAAAAATCAGGTTAAAAAATTGTCGGACCCTAGGTGGGAACGAGCTTCTGACCCTAAAATTATGTTATGTAGAGTTATGTTATATAGAGAGTCGACTGTATAAGGAATAAAACAAAAAAATGGTGTGTTTAGGTCAGTGGTTAGTGGGTTCGGAGTTGCATATAAATAGTAAAATTAGCTCGAAATTTCAATCAACCTTTTCTAATAATATTAGAAAATGTCATATTTTGCTTTGGGTTTATTAACTCAATTTTTACTACGCATCCAGCAATTTTTTTAAAACAATTGCCATGGGTTTATTTACTAATCCAGAAAAAATTTGCTGGGTGCATCGTCAAAAAGTGAGTTAACATCCCAATACAAAATGCGAAATTTTCTAATCTTATTAAAAATGTCTGGTAGCCATCCTATCTTGGGTCGTTTCTTTTTTTGATACAGTCAGTGATAAAGACACCCACCCCTCAAACTCGTTACCACCCACGGTCCGGCACTTTTTCTAGCTTGATTTTCGAAGTTTTTTTTTGACAAACCTAATTCATCAGTCATGCCTTTTCAGAAAAGGGCTGTTGCTATATCGACTACCCACGGGTCTTTTCGGCAATAATATTTTCATTTACAAGAAAAAATAGCGAGTTGGATGGTAGTGTACTGTACCGAAGGGTCGAGTTAATCCTAGTTTTTTTAAATAAAATAACCAATTTATTCACACAGTCAACAAAATGCCAAGTGTTTTTGCGAGTGAACGAGATTCAAATAAAGCAATCAATCTTAAGCAATAATTTGACCAAAAAGAAGAAGACAGAATAACAGCACATTATTCATATCTAAAAGAGAAGATTATTATTACTATTGTTGTTGTTGTCGAAATGGTGGTGCCCCAAGCCAGCTAACAAATCACATTTGCCCCCGATGCAAATAAAGAATTGGGTTGGGTGGGTGGAGTGTCCACTAGGAGCAGGGGGCAGTATTGATTGTCGCTGACTAACCCAACACTACCACCGGCTGACTACTAGTGCTGTCCCCTCACCTTTCCTCTATATTCTCTGGCCCTCAGCAGTAAAGGAAGAGGGGCAGTCCGGGGCAATCGATTGATTTATTCACAAATTTTCCAGCTACACACATTTTACTAGCAAAAAGAGGTTGGAAAAGAAAATAGGGGACGGAGTGTGACAATGTGTGATAACGATAAAAAAATTGGGTTGGAAAAAAAATTTAATCTGATAAATAAAAAAGCTAGATTCTGGACAATTGGACGGCCAGCGATAGCTTGCGACAATTCAATGCGCTGGTATGCCCTTTAATGTGTAATTTTTTCGATGTCACCTAGTAGTCAAAAATTACTTTTAGAATCTGGATCACTAAATATTCATTTTAAAATATGCTTGTTTGCCGATATTCTACCTGAATCTTGCTACTCCGAACTTTATATCATATATCCGCAACAGTCAAATTGAGTCTCAATTGTCTCAAATTAAGTTGTCTCAATCTCAATTGTCGCAATTTTATTTTGTCTCAATCTGAGTTGTTTCAATTTGAAATGTCGAAGGCTATCGCTGGCCGAAATTTTAGTTACTCGAAAACACCAGAATTTTTTTACATAAAAATGCGTTAAAATCACAAGGAAAATTCACGAACTATTTATTTAAAAATTTAATCTTTTTACAAAATTCTTTACAGTAATTTTAGTTGTTACTTAAAAAATTGCGACAAGTACCTGATTGTGCTGGTCTTACAGTCAGGATTTTCCGTGTTATAATTCGAGGCGAAAAGTGTCGGACTCATGCTGGGAACGAACTTTGGGGTCACGTTAAGTCGAGAGTCAACTGTGTGCAGAATGTAAGTGTTTTATTTTAGAGTTCGTCGAATTTCTTTATGAGTATAAATGGACACAAATGGGCACATAAGAGGTCTATGTGTAAATACGTATTAAATTCAAAAAAAACTGTAGCCGACTGGCTACAGACCACATCTGTAAACCAGAACTTCTATGATCAACAAAATCTCACAAAAGTCAATGACCCAAAACTTACATAGACTTAAACCATTGACACACACACCAAATAAATTGACTTGTCTACAAAAAGATGTGAGAAGTCCCCAGCTATTGTTGGTGTGAGAAAGAGAAGTAGTAGTAGATGTTTTGTGCTGTGCGATGACTGCCAACAAAAACAAGTGAGTGTTCCAAAAAAAGATGGAGTGTTCCATTGTTTCTCTCACAGCTACAGCTCAGAGACAAGAAAAGAAGTAGTAGTCACAGAGAACTAACTTTTTTTCTCAAAAATCGGCTTTTGGCCTCTTTTGGTTCACTTACACTACACCCCCGCCAGTCATTTTCTTTTTTGACGGAGGGCATTGCACCCATTGCAGTATAGATACCATGCAACCTCTTTTAGTTTCCCTGCGCCAAATCGACAAGAATAATTCGAAAGTGCGCAGAACCTTTAGCGCAGAACCTTTGGATTTAAAATTGACAATTTTAAAATTAAAAAGTACCTTAAAGTCGGCTCTATATCAGAACTCGATGTTTTTTCGCCTTGATCCCCTTGTTGAGTTTTCTTAATTAGGCTTAGGCTTGAGCTGACCAGGGTATGTTATGAGGGACTCAAACATATCTTAGACTCATGTTTGAGTCCGTCCAATCATGCGCTGGCCACCCGTGCCTAATGCCCAATAATAACAGCGGGGACCAATGCTGAAAAAACACCGAGTTCTGAATGAAATGTGCTAAAAGACATCAACTGTGGATGAAGACCACTGAGTATAGATGAAGACTATGGGGGCTGGAACAGGACCATTGAGGGTGGATCAAGACTACTAAGGTTAGATCTGGAACGTTGAGGGTCGCGTTATATCGAGGGTTGACTATACACAAATAAATATTAAAAAACATCACAAATAATTACATTCTTAAAAAAAAACAATGACCCATATATAGTTAGCTTGAGCACAGAGTAAAGATGATGCATGCATTGTCACCAGCACATATATTGATTGCCATCCCTTTAAATTGGCATACAAGTAGCCGGTAGAGCAGTACTCGGCTCTTTTATTGTCCATTTATATGAGGAGGGAGAGGAGGGCAGAATATAATGCAAAGTGTGGTTATGCATCTTTCTCGGCCATCTCCACATTCAAGAGGGGGGGGCAGTGGAGTGAACTGACCTTGTTCCTTGGGCACTGCCATCTTCTCTGCCTTTGTCCCCGCTTTCCCTTGATACTCCAGCCAAGTTAGGGACAGAGAATAGTGCTGGTGGTGTTATTCAACAAGAAATTCAAATAAGAGAATTATTTCCACATCTCATGCTACTACAGAAAAATTAGAAAAATGTGTATATTTCTACTAGGATTCGAGCTGGCAGATATTAGACAGTTTACAAGAGAACTTTTTTCAAAAAAAAGTTTACCAAGATGCTAAATTAAAATTATATCTACAGGTTGAATCAAAAAAACTCTACCATTTTTAAAAAATTGGTTTACGTAGCCCTTGCCCATCGATTTGCCCCCCCCCTCCCCAGCTACCTGGGAGCTGCTTAAGGTTAAAAAACACAAAAAATATAAATGAATACACTATTTACAAAAGAACAGCAACGAAAATTTTAAAAAATTAGAACTGTAAATTTAAAAAATGGTAGAGCTTTTTTGGCTCACCCTGTTATGGAAAATCGAGAAACTTAAAAGTGGCCAAAAACGGCTATGGTACTTCTGTGTATTTTTGCAAAAAAAATATATTTTTCTACAATGAACCACCGACATGGTGACAGCCCAAAAGTTTGATTCCCACTGAATGACTTTGGAAATGGAGACATATACAGTCGACCTTCGTTGAATGAACAGCCCTCAAGTTTGTGCGACACTTTTTTTAGCAATATTTTTGAAGTTTTTATCAAACCTGATTCGTTATTCTAGTTCCAAAATTGTAAGGATTACGATTTTAGCAATCGTTTTTCCAGAATCATATTGCCATTGAGCCTATTTTTAATATGGATTTTGGAAAAATGACCGATGAAATCATCATATTATTTGGAATTGCACGGATCAGCAAAACCAAGTTTTAAGTTATTTTTTGCAAAAAAAGAATGGTTCATTGTAGCTGAGGGTACATAGTAGCAGGGTTCGACAAATGTGCCCTAAAGGGCACATTTCAGGGCACATCGTATTTTTGAAAATTATGTGCCCTACAAAGGGCACATTGTGCCCTTTGTAGGGCACATTTTTTTGTCAACTGTGAAAATCAAAAAAAAAGGGCACATTGTTACCCAAAAGGGCACATTGTTACCAAAAGGGCACATTTGTCGAACCCTGCATAGTAGACAGCAATCAGGGACGGGAATGGAAATTTTCAAAAAAGTACATGTTCCAGTAAAAGTTCTTTTTGACTATTCTTGAAGAAAAATCTTTCACTAGCAAAAAGGGGAGTTTATCCGTAAAAAATGTCAATTTTCTAAAACCTCCAGAATTTAACATACTTAAAATCATAGGGTGCACTCTCAGTTACAGCCAAAAAAACGCACAAGATGAAAAGTTAAAACTGTGGTCTGCAAACTAGCTACAAAAAAATAGTGGAAGATGGCAAAAGTTTCTACAGTTTACCATCGAAAAATTGTCAGATTAATAGCAGCATTAAAAAGGTGAAATAATTTGAAGGGAAAATTTCACAGGAAAAGTCTGGCTTTTTGCATGGTTTTGGCGCTTAAACTGATTTTAAATAGGCCAACATAAACTTATTTTAGTTAAAAGCAATTCTATAAATATTTATTGCATTTTAGAGAGCATTAGAAATAATGTCGGTATCGCCAGCACCCCAAATTGCATGTTCACCATTGTGCCGATTGAAGGAATGGAGTTTATTCAGAAGAACTTTGTCAAGTATCAGAGTGGGGAACAAGCTGCTGCAGATTTGGTTGGCAGTGAAAGGGTGATTAATTTTTTTCATCAAAATATTGAACGGTTAAAGGCTAAGCGGGAACTTTATTCAAGCGTGTGGATTCAGTAGGATCCTGATAGCTCATGAATGATAGTTTTCCTTGCATAGGATTTGATTTTGTTGCATAAGAAACAATTCTTTTTGCGTAAGTTTAATTAAATTAATTTTAAAAAATTTAATTAATATACCATATGTAAGAAATTTTTATGCAAAAAGTTACATCCAATGTCGGAAAACAATTTCCGATAGCTCGGCACCACCAAAAGTTCATTTCCATGCTGAATTTGTCAAATTTGCCATTTTTTGGTCCATTGTTTTGATTCCCCCCCCTTTTTTTATTTATTTTTGTTATTTCTAGACTGTTTTGCGTTTTTTGACGAGCCTTAGGCGACGTTAGGAAGCATTCAAACGTGTGCCCCAAAATTCACAAAAAACCAAAAAATGGGCTTATTCAAAAAGTATCCCAAAGCGCGGAAAGGACCACTCACCGTCGAAATTCTAGGATTTCCTCCAGGTCTCTCCTGTTGATTTTTTAGACTTAGGCAAGGATTGGACAGCATATGTACAGCATCAGGTGTAAAAATGAGTTTGTAGCATGTTTGAGTCTGCCTTAACATACGATTTCCAACCCTCGCATGAGCCTGAAAAATTAAGAGTGGAGACCAAGGCGAAAAAATGATTTTTAGGAGGGGGTTCTGAACAAGAACAGGTCCCCAAATTTTATTAGATGTCGACTTCTGCAAACTTCTAAATTAGATTTTTTCAAAGTCAGTACTTAATTCAGGTCACCCTTGCCAAGAGATTTCAACTCATTGAGCGTGGCTATTCACTGAAGCTGAAGGACGAACAATTAGCTCGAAACAAGCAAAACAGCTTCCACTCCACTATAACCTTTCTGCAATTCCAAGCTCCAAAACTTGAAACTGGCAAAGAGAACAACTCCAGCCAGAAAAAAGAAACAACTAAGCAATCATCTACTGGTAAGACGGATGACAAAGTTAGCCAGGTGGTTATCTCGAACAACAAGCGACCGTTGTGCAATAAACAAGAATTTTGCAGCAATGTTTCATAATTTTTCATTTATCCTATTTTGAATCTCGATAATAAATATCAATCTCTAACATTTCCTAGCTTGCCATACCAAACACCTACCAAGAAATTTCAATGCGTAGACGTTCAATACTTCTTCTGTTTCTTAGGTTTCTAAAAAAACGAACAGCGAAATCGGAATTTTTGCAATATTTAAGATTCCTAAGGTAATAAGTAAAAATCTTCGAAAATTTGATGTAAAAATGTGTCTGGCCATACAGAGTGTCCAATAAAAACTGCACTATTTTTAAAAAATTTGTGACTCAAAGTTTCAGCGGGCAGCGAGCGATAGCGCCATTTAAGATTGTTCCATTTGAGATTGCGCCATTTGAGATTGCGCCATTTTGGATTGCGCGATTTCGGATTGCGCCATTTGAGATTGCGCCATTTTGGATTGCGCGATTTCAGATTGCGCCATTTGAGATCGCGACATTTCGGATTGCGCCACACTCAAATTGCGCCACTGCGAGTTGCGCCAATGTAAATTGCGCCATTGAAAACAATACCAATTTTTTGGCAATCTTGCTGAAAATTGATCATTTAAAGACATGAAAAAATGTTAAAAGGATGAGGACGAAAAAGTAAGTGCAACAGACGCATTTAATTACAATTTGGAAAATTGCAGGCATGACTATCTCAAGCGCCCCTGGCTCAAAATCATGTTTAAGAATAGGGTTGTCAGAGGTAGTGCTGTTTCGAGCCGTCGATTTATTGGTGGCTTTCGCAGCACTTTTTAAAACAGTTTCAAAATCACCATTTCTGGCAATTCCGAAATCATTTTTTCACTGTTTTGCAGAGAAAAAACCAGTCTACAAAATGATCACAAAACAATGTTTGAAAGAGCAGAGAATAAGATTTGAGAAGCGTTTGAAAAAGGTCTCGTGCAACCCAACAATTGATCGACGGCTCGAAACGGCACTACCCCTGACAACCCTATTTAAGAAGCTTTTTTCACTGTTTTAAGTAGTGGAACGTAAAGAAAACACATTTTCAGGTGATCGAAAGCCACCCGAAAAAAAATTTTGACCAAACATTCGACCTTTTTGCCTTGGATGATCAAGCTCAAGGATACTAGACGGTACCTGAACACCGTATTTTTTTCATAAAGGTATTCTACCCTGTTTTGGTCACTGGAGATGGGCAAGAACCCTATATAAGCATTTCCAATCAATATTTCTGCTCGGAATAATGTCTAAGGTAAGTGAGTGCGCGCATTGGGAAGGGAAGAAAATAAAAGGGCCACTTTATGGCAAAACGATAAAAAAATTAAATTTTGGACTATTTCGGCCGTCGTAATACGTTTTTCAACTCGGGCCGTAGCGAAAAGAGCCTCTATATGCATCTCATGATCAAGAGTACTTCTCGCAATCATGTCTCAGATAAGTGAGTGCGCGCATCTCTAACTCTCAAGCACTCTGCGCCCCCTTCGAGGGCACAGGGGGCTTCGGGGCATGGAGTTGAGATGTGCACACCCACATACCTTAGACAGAAATCGGCACTTATTCGGTTAGAAGCGAGTTTTTTAGACATTTGAGAATAGTGTTTGAACGTCTTCTAGGTAATTTTTACTTGCTAAAAACGATAAAAACGTTGTTCTGTATACTTTTCTTCATTTGAATACTTTTCTTCATCAAGATCACCTTTTCAATCAAAATCACAAATTTTGGTGTGTGCTTTTTTTCTCAAAAAGTGCTGTTTTTCCATGGCCCCACCGGTGTGGGGACAAAATTAAACTGCAGTTTCAGAATCTACACGAAAAACTGGATTTGATAGCATCAAACTGGAACACGATATCGAGCACAGCTCGGCCTATCTAGGTCTCTGAAGTTGGGCAGTCAGGCGAATTTTTACCAAAAATACACAAGGGTGACCAAGGCAAATTTTTTTCACGATCACAACTTGAAATTCGGACAGCAGATTCATATTCAGCATGGTCAGTTTGCATGAAACTGCTCTTAAAGGGGAGGAAACTTTATATACGCATCGTCTAGGTCACAGGTTCCACTACCACTGGATGCACACCTTATTTTTTTACCATCTTTTTTACAAGTTTGGTGTCAAGATGATCCTCAGGCTTTTGGCTATCCAACAAAATCAACAGCGCAGGGTTTCACAGCCACTAGTGCTTATTCACAGGCTAAAATAGGCAGAATTCCCGAAAATCGATCGTTTTTTGGGTTTTCTTTGACTGGTTTGATTGTTATTTTCTAAATTTTTTACAAGTTGCACGTTTTATATACTAAAAATGTAGCCAAGGTTCTAGGCTTCCATTTGAGATATCATACAGAGAAAAAAATTTAATTTTGACAAAGCTTAAATTAAAAAGAACATTCAATGATGTCTAATTCCATGCTATCTTTTAATTTGATGGTCATTACCATAAAATCCCAAAATTAGGGCATTTTCTGACAGTAAAGCAGTGCTGGGAATAGTTGCAATCGATTGCTCGATGGTTTTTGCGCCTAGATGTGAGTGAAATTACTTAAAGGTATAGTAAAACAAATAGGGCTTGCACCCAAGAGGTTTAAACCTTCGACCCTAGGCGTTGCGTATATAAAGTTTCCTCCCCCTTTAAAATTCAAAACTCAGTGTCAAATTTATAATTCATTTCAAGGCGAAAAACATTTGAGGGGTCTGGACAATTGATCCCTGTCGATTGATCCTCGGCCAATTGATCCTCGGCCTATTTGAAAAAATAGTGATCACAATAAGGAGATGATCATTTCGTTTAAAGTACTTTTGGCCCACAAGTTTACCGTATTTTCTCTATTAATCGCCCATGGGGGATTATTTTTCAAACCCTCTCTAGGGTGGGGGATTATTAGAGAGTGGGGGATTATTTTTCAACGAAAAATTCGTTTGAATCTTTTGTGACCATATCAATTTGTGACTTGATTCGTTGGTTCGTGATCACTTAAAAGGCGCTGGTCCATAAAATTTGTTGGGTGCTCTCCCACCATAAAGTAATGAAGAACAAAGTAGTCATTAAATGTTTGAGTAGCGAAATAATTAATTAGTGAAAGCCGGTGGAAGTTGATCGGATGTATGATTCCCACTCGAAACATGTAATTTATTCGACTTTTATTGGCAAAACCGAGTGTTTTCTATCCACCAACTTGTCAATTATGGGTATAGCACGCTCCTACTGCAAAAAGTAATTTTCAGCATTAGAAAATCTGGCGCTAGTAGCGAATACCACCCCCCCCCCAAGAATCCGACCTTTTAAAATTGCTGTAACTACCCTTGCAAACAACAAGTTTAGGACTAGCCCTTAGGCTTGGGGGTAGGCCAGCGTACGGAAGTTGTGACTAATAAAGAGTTTTCGCACATTTTCCGAGGTCTGGGACATAAATTTGGGTACTTTTTACAGAAGTAAAAAAAGTCAAAATCGTTAGGGGGGGAGGGTATTCGCTACTAGGGTCGAAAATCTCTATATGAAAAATGCCTTGTTTCTTTACGTTTATTTTTGTCGTATTTTTGTGACTCAGGCGCAGTGTTGTCCATTTGGCTCGGGCGAGCCAAACGAAAGACCTAAAATCGCATGTCCTAGCGAGCCAAATGGGTTCGAGCCATATGGCTCGCCTTTTTTATATATGCGAGCCAATTGGCTCGCATACTTGTTTTTTTTAAGCAAGCCGAACGCGAGCCAAAACAATACGAGCCATTTGTATCGCGAACCATTTGGCTCGCAAACAAAACAAATGGTTCGGCTCGCGCTTTTATGTGAGTTT
Organism: Ditylenchus dipsaci; assembly: GCA_004194705.1. Taxonomy (NCBI): domain Eukaryota; kingdom Metazoa; phylum Nematoda; class Chromadorea; order Rhabditida; family Anguinidae; genus Ditylenchus; species Ditylenchus dipsaci. The sequence continues at coordinate 36,066 of SADC01000855.1, read as the reverse complement.
TGAACGTCAATTTATTGTTAAAGACAAATAAAAGGACAGATAAAGTGTTTGCAAAAAATCAGTCAAAAAATTGAAAAAAATGAAAAAATAAACTAGATTTAGGCTTTATTTCAGCAAACAATATTTTCCGCGAGCCGAACCATACGCTTATTATAGATGCGAGCCAAATGGCTCGCGAGCTAAGAAGCTCTTGTCACTTTGTTCTTTAAATTGGCGAACCATATGGCTCGCGGACATAGCTATTTGGCGAGCGAGCAGCTCGCGTCCTCTCAAAAGGACGCGAGCCACTGGCTCGCAAACGAGCCAAACGCACAACACTGCTCAGGCGGACACTCAAGCCGCATCAATCAACGCACCAATGAGTGAGGAATTTTTCATGCCTTTAAAGGGGCATGCTCGCCGCCGATGGAAATATTTCGAAATATATTCACTCGGATCCTTACTTGTTTCGAGCGCGAATTCGAGTGAGGATTCGAGTGAGAATTCATTCCATTTTAGGATAATATTTAAAATTGGCCGTAGAATTGTGAAAAATGGCCGTAAAATATTTAATTTTGGCCGTAAACTCGAGCTGCCGTAAAATACTGAATTTTGGCCGTAAACTTTTGAATTTTGGCCGTAAACTTTTAAATGGGCATTACTTTTTTTTGCCGCAAATCTGCTTTTGCCGCAAATATACACTTTTTTGCCGCAAATTTTCACTTTTCTGCCGCAAATTTTCACTTTTCTGCCGCAGATTTGCTTCTGCCGCAAATTTTCACTTTTCTGCCGCAGATTTTCACTTTTTTGCCGCAAATATACACTTTTCTGCCGCAAATTTTCACTTTTCTGCCGCAGATTTGCTTCTGCTGCAAATTTTCTTCATATATATGGAGGCCTTGTTAGTGGTCTTGGATGTGATATTGAGTTTGAGTACCTGGGTAGGCACCAGGGCTGTAAAACTTTTATTTTTGACATCCTACATCCACATCCGGCTAAAAACATCCACATCCACATCCGGCATCCGACCCAAAAATTTTCGACATGCAACATCCACATCCGCCGGATGTGGATGTTTCGGATGTATACATCCACATCCGGATGTATCTTCCGGATGTTTTTACAGCCCTACTAGGCACCCATTCCGAGGTGGTTGACGCCAAATTCGATGGAATTTTTCTGAATGGGGCTCTAAAATACTGAATTTTTGCCATAAATTCAACCTGTCTATATATAGACTGTCCATTCATAGACTCCATTATTCCGCCGTATAAACAACAGATACACAAATGACCGCTCATACATATACATACATTTTACTTATGTATCCAATGTTTTAATCCAAACATTCTGTTCCTCCTGAACCACATCTCGATCTTTCATCTCTTATCGCACCTATTAACATTCACACCTTATAATCAACTATATTCACTCCTTTTCGAACAACGACAACAACAAGTAAACATTGTTCAACAACAGGCAGAAAATTAAACAGTCATCGTTGTAATGGTCTTCTTCTTTTTTTCCTAACACGAAGCACTTGAACTGTACTCCCACATCCCAATTGAACTACAGGGTGTGTTAAAATTACTTTAACATTTAAGAAAAAATCGGGCAGCATAACATTCTAGCGTCCCGTTTCCGAATTTGTGGGCGGCAAACTTTAGAAACGTCCACCAAAAGCCATTATAAGACGGGGACAGCAATCTTTATTCACTACTAAACACATCTCTCGAACGCAGGCAAAAATAATAACAGCAAACATGACAACAGAAAAAGATAACTATAATTGATTCTTGTTAGCGCCAGTTACCTCGAATTGACGAACCACATTGCTGACCGCTTGACTTGCCACTCCAAATAGCTGCCGATTTGCACGAACCCAGGACCTCGATGACGAATAAGTACGAAACCGGCGCGTAGCTCCCTTTATTGTCTGCAGTAATATCTGCAAATTGATGGAAATTAATTTGATGAACCGACCTCGAGCGTGCACGCAAAATATCATACAAAAGGAAGAACAAAGAGACAACACAACAGACACTATGAGTTTCAATGGGCAAAATTCATGGCCATATTTGAGTTTATGGCCAAAATCCAACAATGTATGACAGAAATGCGGTATTTTATGGCCAAATTCGAGTTTATGTCCAAAATTCAAAAGTTTACGGCCAAAATTCAAAAGTTTACGGCCAAAATTCAAAAGTTTACGGCCAAAATTCAAAAGTTTACGGCCAAAATTCAGTGTTTTACGGCAGCTCGAGTTTACGGCCAAAATTAAATATTTTACGGCCATTTTTCAGTATTTTACGGCCAAAATTAAATACCACCCTTCATTTTATCCACATTTTTCCCGACAGTATCTATTGAATCAATGGCGCTTTGTCACGAAAATTGTCACGAACTGATAGTCGCTCTACCCTATGGGTTTAGGGGTGGGGGATTATTAGAAAGTGGGGGATTATTTTTCAACCCCCCTCGGGCGTGAGGGATTATTAGAGAGCGGGGGATTAATAGAGAAAATACGGTATGTACTTTTCGCCCTAAGTCTTTAATCCTGATCCTGATTATTTTTGATCCACCGTTTTAAAGGCTATTTACCGTATAACCTCTATTAAACCCCCACCCTCTAATAATCCCCTCTTTCCGATTTAAGGGCGGCTGCGCCGCTTTTTCTTTAACGTTTTTCTAGTTAATTTTTATGTTAAAACTCAATGATTGTAATTCCACAAACGAGACATCGATCCAATAACATTCAGCTTTTAATTCGATCAGCTATCTTTATTGATGTTTTCGAAGAGTATTTCGTTTTCGTTATCAGAGTAACATCCTTCTCTTTCATCGTCCTGCCATTTCGACCTAGTTCTTATTTCTGATCTTGCAAAAAAATTCCAGGCCCTTTGATTGACCTACCTGTTTTGAAGCACATTATTTGTGTATCTTCTGATCCTGATCGAAGATGCAAACTTAATAATTGTATTGAAGTATTGAGATTTACCTTTGGACGATTTGACAATTATCTCGCCACGCTCGATCCACCCATTTAGAGGCGACCTCAAATGCTGGCACATATTGCATCCGTGAATTCCACAAGCGAATTGAACACTGGGTAATGTACCAGAATGGTGTCAACAAAATGAACCACTTAATCTCATGTGTTCTTACATTTGCACTTCTAGGTTCATAGAAAATGACATCTGGACGAAAGAAAAATATGTCATCGTTATTATCAATAAACAACAAACCACAAAAATCTGTTCAACTATTTCGATTGTTATATCACTAGCAATGTTACGAAATAATAATACTGGCGTTGCGTAGAGTGAGAGACTCGGCATTGCTTCCAAAAGCGACGAGAAGAAATGGTGGGAAGACATTCGCGCTAATCGGGTTCACGCTTCGGCTGTGTCAGAGAGCAGCTGTAAAACTGAAGACGCTTTTGGAGGTCAAGTAGCTTTGTGGATATATAAAAATTCACACAGAAAAAAGAACTAATGAAAAATGAGTGAAGTGAGACAAAAAGCGAGACGTCAAGTACACGCGAGACAAATTCGAAGAAATTCCATAAATTAGAATTATAGTCTTTTAAAATAAAATTTTTCAGAAATTACGGCGACTTCGGCGCCGAAAAGGGTTGAATATAATCACCCTCCCTCTATTAATCCCCCACCCTTCGAGGGGTTGATTAATAATCCCCTGGGGATTAAAAGACGTTATACGGTAACCGACTTTTTTTTGAGACAATTTGTCTGATCTAGCCTAAGTCCTGCGCCTAATTCGTCATATCCACCCTGACTGAGCACCATTCACCGAACACAAGCCATGAGCAAAAGAGAGCCAATGACATTTATTACAAGCAAATAAACAACTGCATAGACCTATAATTCAGGAAACACTTCTGACTTTATTAACAAAGAATTTCTTAGTGACGTATCGATCCATCTTCCTGGCCACTTCAGGGTCCCACGGCATGCCCTTGTCCGGCGGACTATAATCGAAAGACTGATCCTCAAAGTCGTACCACTCTTTCTTGGCACTGTATTCTGGAATTAAGCGTTTGTTTCGCAAACCAAGGACGATTCCATCATCTCCAGGAAATGCAGTGATTCCTAAATAAGACTTAAATCAGAAAATAACCGATCTCAACCGAAAAGCAAACCTCCGTGGACCTTGTGCTTGTCTTCTGGATGGAAACGGTCGGCGTGTTCACGGATGGCAATGTTCGCAGGGATTTGTTCATCTCTCGCCATTTCTGCGTACTTGGTGATGTTGCTGACAGGTTCCTGGTAAAATTCTACTACGTCAGCCAAGCTTCGGATTCTGTGAAGACGAGAATTAGGCACCTGATGCTTCAACAATGAGGCCAACTGGCTGAGAATCTGTAAAGAACTTTATGATCACACAGTGATTCCCAGTCGCGATTTACCTCTTGCTTGCTTTCTAAACTTTCCATTCGTGTTGACTGCCAATCCTGACAGCTGATGTTGATTCCAGCCAAAACAGCTGCATCCTTGACGACCGTCTCAACATTCGGTGGCACCTTGTAGTTGTTACGAGATCTCAAGAAGCTAAAAAACTAAATTTTCTTAGACAAGTCAGACTTCTCTAATAAAATACGACATACCCCTTGCTCTGATTGAATCCATTTGCTCTACTGCCTCGACGCCAGACAAACTTTTTAACTCAGACATTTGCACCACTGATGCACCTTCATTGAGCACTTGAGGCAATCTTTTTTGATGGTGCTCCTAGAACAGTTAAATAAATTTCATTTAGAAAAATAGGCAAAGAAAAAACCTTTTGCTGCACAGATACTGACTCACTTGATGAAGACGATGCACCCGCTTTAGGCTTCCAGAAGTGTTTAGCAGATGAAACATGCAAATAGCGTCTCCAAACCACTGACGGATTCATGCTGAAAAAGAGATTTTCAGGTAAAGTCCGTTAATTTCAAATAAGAAATGAAGCAGTTTTCGCTCAAATTTAGTGGGACAAAACACCAAAAAAGTAAGAAAGGCGGTAGTTTGAACTTCTACGAATCCCCCTGGGGGTGCACTACGTTTCACCGTCCCTATTTTCACCGTTAACTATTTTCACCGTCACTATTTTCACCGTCACCTATTTTCACCGTCACCTATTTTCACCGTCACTATTTTCACCGTCACCTATTTTCACCGTCACTATTTTCACCGTTCACTAAATTCACCGTCAGCACTTTAGGACCGCTTTTTAGATCTAAATTTTTCTAAAATTTTAACAGTCTTGGCAGGGTTCGACAAATGTGCCCTTTCAGGGCACAATGTGCCCTTTTTAATTTTCACAGTTAAAAAAGTATTGCCCTAAAAAGGGCACAATGTGCCCTTTTAGGGCACATTTTTTCGCGCCATATTTATGTGCCCTTTTAGGGCACAATGTGCCCTAATTAGGGCACTTTTTTTTGGTCTCAATTTATGTGCCCTTTTTAGGGCACATCGGTCAGAAAATGTGCCCTTTTCAAGGAAAAATGTGCCCTTTTCTTTTTCAAAATTTTTGTTACTTTTTAACTTTTTTTCAATTTTTTGTGTTTTTTACAGATTTTATTCATATTTCAGCCTATACATGTTTATTATAGTTTACAATCTAAATACTTAAAATAATCACGATAAATATCAGTGTTTTGCATGTAAATTGAGCATTCTCTTTTGTAGATCTATATTTCTCTGCTTTAAAGCGGCTCTTTTCTTAGCAGCATGTCGCAAGCGGTTGCGAATGCACATCCACAGAGCAATTAACAAGGCCATGAGGAAAATCATGCCACCTAAGCCATAAGACGCAAATCACTCGAAGGTGACTGTGGATACATAAAAATGCATACCAGAGTTTTTTTATGCGGTAGGCCCCAGTCAACAGAACTATGTTCAAATCCCATCTTTTGGGGTGTCTGGGTACCATGATGGTTTAGCTTGGTCCCCCAAGGCAAAAAGTCAATTTTCGGTCAAAAATTTTTTTCTCGAAAAAATCCTTCCCAATCCCAAAAACATGTTTTTCGACTAATTACGACCTGAAACCACGAATAAGTGGTCAAAATCAATTTTGGTAGGATGTGGTATAAGGAATTTTAGCCCTTGTTCTTGCTGTCAGGCTTGCTGCCTTCACTGGCACTGTCTTCAGATACTGACCGCCCATCATTTGAGTTTCCATCACTAGAGGCACTGCTTCCATTGTTACCGCGACCGCCAACTCTACTCGCTCTACGTTTTGCTCTTACCAGAGCATTGTTTTCTGAAAAAATTGCCAACTTTACTTGATTCATTAAGGTCAAAACTGGAAAGCCGTCTTTTAGCTGAAAAGCCATATTTTTTGTTTGAGAGAAAAATATTGAATAGTGCCAGATATTTAAACAAATGATCAAAATAACACTGTAAAGTATATTCTGACAAGCTATCATTGTTTGTTTTAAGAAAACATCTCTTCACGTTTTTATCAGGGCTCGCAGACTCAGATTATTTTTTGAATGGCGCCTTGAAAGCTATCCTTTTTTCATTGCAAAAAAGGTTGATATGTCAAATAAATTGCTATCACTGTTGTAAAACACGGTGAAGTTTCTCTGAAATAGCAGAATTTTGAGGCGCACATAAAAAATAATCATGTCAGCGAGCCCTGTATTTAATTTTCTGACTTGAAAAGAAACAGCATGTTGAACCCGAAAGTTTTTAACGATTTTTCGTTCAAAAATAGCATTTTTCAGTTTCAACCATTTACTAATACTTTAAAATCAAATCTTTTACCGGACTATTACAACCCTCCCAAATTGTGTAAAATAAATGAATAACTATTTTGCAAATGCTTTCAATATATTCGCTCACCTTGTGCTGAAGAAGAAGCACTATTCTTCACTTCATCGTTCTCCGCCACTCCATACAGAGCAACACAGATGAAAAATACAAAGCAGCTGCAAAGCAGAAGCTTAAAAACTTTATTGTTGATGATGACTCAACCACTAGCAGCTTCATTGCTCGCGCTGCTTTATTCGCTCTTATTTGCTCTTGAGAAAAAAATGACCAAGATGAATAAAAAATAGCACTTTGCTCAGCTTTTGTGGACCCTCAAATAAGAAACCAGTTATCGTCCTTGTTCCGAAAAGTTGAGCGTTGGAACTTAGAAGAAGTGAAGAACAGAATGAAAGCAAACCTCATAATTTATTTTAGATACTAAACGCTGTCCAAGCTGAAGCTTTGTTGCTAGGAGATGATTCACAAGACGCTGTGTTTCCTAATTCACAGCAAAATAGTGGTTCACGCATGTACTTTGAAGCTGAACCTGTAACTGTGGAAATAGCTGCTGAAATTGCCATCTATAATAATCTAGCGGCTAGTAATTCTTTGAATACCTTGGAATTCTGGATGACGTTCGAAAAAAGACTTCCTATGTTAGCTCGAGTTGCTAAAAAATATTTGTCCATACAGGCTTCAAGCACGCCGAGCAAAAGAGCTTTTTTGCTACTGCGCCTCAACGCAACAGAACTGCGCAATCGACTGAAACCTGAAACAATTTCAAATCTAATATGTCTGCGATCACTATTTCTCAATTACATGTTGCCAGAAATAGACGAATTAAATAATGCTGAAAATTTAATGGACCTGTAATACAATTGTATATATATCTTAACTGTTGCACATCAACAAAACAATTTAATGCTAGTTATTTTAACTATGTATAGGCTGAAATATGAATAAAATCTGTAAAAACACAAAAAATTGAAAAAAAGTTAAAAAAGTAACAAAATTTTGAAAAAGAAAAGGGCACATTTTCTGACCGATGTCCCCTAATAAGGGCACAAAAATTGAGACCAAAAAAAATGTGCCCTAATTAGGGCACATTGTGCCCTAAAAAGGGCACATAAATCAAGGCCAAAAAATGTGCCCTAAAAAGGGCACATTGTGCCTTTTCGAGGGCACATAATTTTTGAAAAATGCGATGTGCCCTGAAATGTGCCCTTTAGGCCACATTTGTCGAACCCTGGTCTTGGTACCAAATTGTAGCCCTGAATGTCAGCTACATTGTGGTACTACAAATTCTGAAAAAAAAAAAAAATTTAGAACTAAACTTTAGAAGGCTTTCAATCTCACACTTTTTCATCACGATAGAACGCAGGGTGAGCATATTTTATAGTTTAGAACTAAAATTTTCGTTGTTTTTAGAAATTGTAGTACCAAAATGTAGCTGACATTCAGGGCTACAATTTGGTACCAAACTTTTGAAAATTTCGAAAAATTTAGACCTAAAAAGCGGTCCTAAAATGCTGACGGTGAATTCAGTGAACGGTGAAAATAGTGACGGTGAAAATAGGTGACGGTGAAAATAGTGACGGTGAAAATAGGTGACGGTGAAAATAGTGACGGTGAAAATAGTGACGGTGAAACGTAGTAGTGCCCCCCCCCCCCTGGGCGGATTTCTTATTTTTTATTATGATTTTGAGTGTTCGAGTGGTTTAAAGGTCCATATACTCGTCACCAAGCACAGCTAATTTTAATCCAGTGGTACGCCATAAAGTGCCACTGGATTGCCACTAATTACCACTGGATTGCCACCAAAGTTGTCTAATCCAGTGGTAATCCAGTGGATTACAACTGGATCAAATAACTAAGTGGCATTCCAGTGGCACTTGGTGGCATTCAACCGGCACTTTGTGGCGTACCACTGGATCAAACTGACGTTGCGTAGTCCTCACGATATGGTCTTTTTATAATTGGAAACGTATGCTGCGGTTTTTAAACTAAGATTTTCTTAGTCTTTATTAAATTTGTTGAAATCTTGCATACCGTATTTTCTCTAATAAGTCGGCACCTAAATTTCATTTTTTGCAACGCTTGTAGAGCTTTTTTTATTTAAACAATTTATTCCTTACGAGCGTAGCTGCGCCCGTTGGGCGCTACTCTGCACTGTGATAGTTTTCTACATGCAATTTTTTTATAAGTAGCTAAAATAATTCAGATTTTTTTTACAAATATTGTAAAACTTTGTTTTTTTTTAAAGCTCTTTTCGTCACTAAACGCCCGAAAAATTTTACCCGGTATAGTTGTAAACGCAATGAGACAAACTTTGAGCTTTAAAGAACAGTAAATATATTTGAGGTGTTTATACCACTTCATTTAACCGAAATTTTTGAGACAGAGATCTTCGCATCAGATCTAAAATGGGACTGTTTTTGGGTTTTCGTGCATATCAAGAGCTTGTGAACTAGATTCGATACATTATCTTGTCTGTTCTTCGTCGGTTCATAATCGGTTCGTAATAATGAGTAAGTAACCTATGCTCCAACAGTAAGCCCTCGTATATTTATGTGGTCTGAAATTTCTGTTTTCATTTACTGTTTGAGATGTGTAAAAAGGGCACACCTCGAATAGGATACAAAATATTTTGGAAACAATCGATTAGGAAACAAATTGATTAGGAACAAATTCAAATGAGAACAAATTTGTTCTGGCGCAAATTGTTTTGAAAAAATATTTCTAAATTAAATTACCGTATTTCCTCTAATTACCGCCCCGGGCGGTAATTAGAAGCATGCAATTTTTTCAAACTTCAAGTGGTTCAAACTCGTGTTTTCATTTACTGTTTGAGCTGTGTAAAAAGTGCCTGTTAGATTTTTGAAATCCCTCGCAGGCAATTTTTACACAGCTCAAACAGTAAATGAAAACACGAATTTTGAACCACTTGAAGGGGGGGCGGCAATTAGAGGGGGGCGGCAATTAGAGGGGGGCGGCAATTAGAGGGGGGGGGGGCGGCAATTAGAGGGGGGCGGCAATTAGAGGGGGGGCGGCAATTAGAGGAAATACGGTAAGTGAGCAAAATCAGTTCAGGAAAAAATTAATTGTGCATTTTGCTTTCCTTTTTCTATTTGGGCTCGAAAAGACAGTACACAGCCCCAAGTAACCTTCATTAAAATATATCAGTCAAAATATATCAATCAGTCTTAGGTTCAATTTAGTCATCGAACTTTTTCGTGCGCATGTAATTCCTCTCTAATTATCTGTAGCTGTGTTAATTCAGACGATAAATTTGTACATTCAGATTTTGTATAGACGAGAGAACAAAGAACTACTAAACTTGACCGATCAAATTTCTGGATGCGCCAAGACTGCCCTTTAGAGCAGTTGGCACTATGCTCTCAGAAATACAAACCAATGCCTAATCAGGAGACTGTTAACCTTTTTCAACACTTAAAAGCCGGTTTGTGCTAATCGGAGCAATTTGTTGAGAATTTAATTGTAATTGGAAAAATATTTTTCAATTTCTTTATTCAACAACAGAAACAATAACGAGGATCAAATGACGGCAATTGTGATCAAAAAAATTCTTTCTGATTTTAGATAGTGCTGGGGTAGAGCATAACACGGACTCGCTTCCCAATGGCCTTAGGTGGCAGGTTGTGGTGGAATTTGGCTCGGACGACTCCGGAGTTGCCATGAACTCGGTGATGCGACCCCAGATTGTGCGGATACGAGTCTTCTCTCCATTGTGGGTGGCTTCTTGTGTCCCTTATAGACGTAGACTGCCCGCTTGCCAACGTAGAAATCAGCATCCTCCTGCAAGTACAAGATATTAGGGTAAGTGGAAACAAACCGCAAATCAACCTTACCTTATTGAAAACTCCGTCGAGTGTCAGCAGAGCTGTATGCTCATGCTGGTTTCGCTGACCACGCTTGTATCCAGTGAAGATTGCCTGAAAAAAGGGTCACATGTTAAATTCTTTACACACAAATAGTTACACACAAATAGAGACAAACCTTAACATAGAGTCTCCCCGAAGCTTTAGGTCCAGCTTTGCGCTCAACGTTCTCAGTTGTTTCAACTGCAGTTGTGTTTCAGCACTCATTATCGGGAAGCGAAGCTAAAAAATGTGATCTGCTAACAAAGCGCCACATTTCATGATCTCAATACTACTTGATAAAATTGATCAAACAACAATATCACAATCACATTTCGTTCATAACGCTTTATTTGTACAGACACGCGAAAAAGCAAAATAAGACAAGTCAACTACTTTGGTTTCTTCCTGATGAACTCCTTTCATAAAGCTTGGCTTCGGAGGTTTCTTAATTGGAAGAGCAGGCTTAAGAAACACTGGGGTAGACGATGGCCCCGGCATGTCTTCCAACTGAGATACAGACAAGCCCTGAGCAAGACTATTTGAACCTGAAGGAGATGCATATATCTGATGAAAACGGAAGAAGTTGAAGGTCCATTTAATTTACCACTACTGTCATTGTAATCGTCATCAAAGTCGTTGATTCGGCGCTCATATTTCCCATCCTCTCTTTTCCCATGAGCCTCCGGATTTCTTTTTCATCGTCTTCTTCTTGCAGCTTGTGCTGTTCTGCCAGGGGAAGCGCGCTTCTTTTTTTCCAACTCCTTGAAGTATTCCAGCGTATTTATACTCTCACTGCGTCGGTTGGCATCTTGAATCTGCTCGATTTTGCCTAAAATTGTACATTGCAGTCATGATAATAGTCTCCGAAACAGAGCCGACCTAAAGCTTCCATCTCCATTTTGCTCATTTTTGTCCTTTTTCAAGCATCTTCATGGCATCCGCTTTCTCCGCTCTTCTTCGTGTTCCTTGTCACGCTCCTGCTCTTGGTAGAACTTGAAAGCATCGAATAGACGGGTCGCGCCATGCTCAGCCTTGTAATCCACATTCTCAATATCTGTCTTGAAGGTGATTTCGGCGAGGCAATTTGGACAACTGAAAATTGATTGCATGAAAAAAATTAATTCATCCGAAAAGTAAGACAACATACCGGAAGTAGAAACGGAAGATTTTCATCCCCAGGTAGGACTCGCCTTCAGCTGTTTCTCTCCTCATGTTGAACTTCTTGCCTTTGTAGACGTACTCATGACATGTATTGCATTGCATATTGAGGGAGCCATCACACGTTGAATGAACTGTCGGTTGCGCTGACCTTTTGCTTTGGGGATCTTCGAAGGATCGAAATCCGGCGGATAGTATTTCTGAAAATTAAATGTCATAATACGGCGTTCCTAGAAATAGTTTAGCGAGAACTGTACCTGAAAGACCTTACGCTCTGTTCCTGTCATTGCTCTAGCGGGTACTTCTCACAACTGAAAATATTAGGTTGTTCGGAAAGTTCGCGGAATTTCGTAATGGTCCCCCTGTTGTGTTTTTGGCGTTTCTGTTTTTTATTTTTCTTGCAATGTTGCTGTTGAACTGCTCTTAAAGGGGGAGGAAACTTTATATACGCATCGCCTAACTCACAGGTTCGACTACCACTGGGTGCACACCTTATTTTTCATCTTCTTTTATTTACAACTCTGGTGTCAAAATGATCCTCATACTGTAAGATATCTTACAAAATATTCAGGGTTTCACACCTACCATTTTCTGACTTTTTCTACAAGTCACATGTTTCATACACTAAATATGGATGCCTTGCTTACCCTGTTGTTTTTTATTGTGATTTTTTAGGCTAAAACTTAGGCATGTGTAAGCCATCGTATGTTAGAATGGGCTTACACATGAATCTAAGATATGTTTGAGCCCGTCCTAACATACGCTGGCCTACCCTTGCCTAAGCCTACAGCCCAAAAAGTCGTAAAAAACAACAGGGGGACCAAGGCGATGCTACATGTTGTATGCCCGGGGCATGCTCATACGTCAACTTCAGTCAAAATACACCTTCGCGGTGTATTTGTTTTCTGTATTTTTGCGGGCATATGTCCGGGGGATATTTTGAGGCTGAATCATATTTTCAGTGGTCCCTTTGGGGTGTATTTCTTTTCTGTGTAACTCTTTTCTTCTTTTTGAATGTCCGGGCATATCGTTACTACTCATTTGCGCAAAACTCATTTTGCGCAAACTCATTTGCGCAAACTCATTTGCGCAAAACTCATTTGCGCAAATTTTTTGAAGTTACAGGTTCGAAAATATTACTACCCAGGAGTTTTACCTGAGTCTTCAACCTGGGTACGACCACGTGGGTAGAACAAAACCAAGTGTCGTCCACTTGGATTAAAAAAATTTTTACGTTTTTCATGTTCCAAACCTTTTTCTGAATTGATTTAGGCATGCAAAATTTGTTTGTCTACTACAAATAATCTACAAAAGTTAAGAAAAAAAGTTCGATTATTTACTATTAAATTAAAATTTTAGCAATCTGATCGATGCTAATATAGACTCGTATATAAAGAGTTAGCCCTTTTTATCCCGGGACCAGTACCCTCAAGGGTCGCCCTTCATTCCCGGGCCATGTACCCACAAGGGGTCCTATTGAATTAGGTTGCCTGCCGAAAGCAGGCAGGTAGAAGGAGAGAATCTTAACCAAAATTTAAATGGGGCTCAAGGCGGGCTCAAATGCGGGGTCAAATCCAAAGGGCTTCAATGCTTTGTTAACGGCTCACGGTGTTCCGATTGACTCATTGTAATATAATTGTATGTAAACTGACGGTTGAATTGTCCCGACGGTGAAATTGTCACGTACCACCGATTTGGATAGGGTACATTGATTTTTAATACTTTCAGCTTAATCCAAAATATCGGATCTAGAGGTGAGTGCTTACTCAAAGAGTACAGGTGGATCTCTATCCAACCTGAGGTTTACTGGTCTTATAAAAAACTAGTTTATGGGTTGATTATTCAAGAAAAATAATTTCTGCTACCACCTGGACTCGAACCTGTAACTTTAAAAAAATTTGCGCAAATGAGTTTTGCGGCAAATGAGTTTTGCGCAAATGAGTAGTAATCGGGCATATGGCCCTTGGCCAACCCTACTTTCTCTGACATATTGATGTCGGGTTTACGATAACATAATGTAAAATGACTGGCGCAAATAAATATTTATGTCATTTTCTAAACCAATTCCTTGACTTAACTCTTGACTTTATTTGACTTGGATAAACCGATGGGCAAGGGGCTACATACGCAAATTTATGAATGTTTTCCGAATTTTTTAAATCCACCCTGTAGTTGTTTCTGTGCTTTTAAGTGTTCTTAATTTTTGGCATTGTAGGATATCTCTTTCGATGAGAAATGCATACGGTTATTACTTTTTGCGTGGACCACCCATTTGTCACTGCCGGAGAAATACAGGTGTAGCAAGTATTTTTGGATTTTTTCAAATGGCTGTATTTTTTCAACTTTTATGAACACATCAGCCAGATATTTTTTTATCAGGGGCAATTCTTTGAGGCAATTCTCAAAGGCAATCTCAATTCTCTCAATAAGCTCATCCACGTTTGCGATCGGCTCCCGGCTGTACCTCATTTCGTAACGCGCCATTTTCGTAACAGGTTCATTTGGTAACAAGTTCATTTGGTAACATGTTATTTCGCACAGCTTTATTTCGTAACATTTTTTTTCGTAACAGCGAGATTTCCTAACAAATATTTTTCGTAACAGTGATGTAAAGACCATAGCCGTCTCCGACAACGAGAATTTCAAATGTTTGAATTCGCGCGGGACACTTCTCTTTTGTATTTCATTGAACTCTTTTGAGTCATACTAAGCAAGTCAAAAGAGTACAGTGCGAGACGAAGAGAAGTGTCCCACGCGAATTCAAACATTTGAAATTCTCGTTGTCGGCGACGGCTATGGTCCTTTAAGGCGCGACCTAATTTATTTTAATCTAATTTACAAAAATGAAACCACCTCAAATCAACCCAAACTATCTAAAAGCACCTTATGCTCTCCAATCCCGTCAAGCACCAGTGACCAGGACCATGAATCGAGGTCCTCTACTATAGACTGATTGCACTTAGAGGGTTTGACCAGCAACCTTGGTGATGAGTGTATGGAGTTCTACACTACTCAAACACTCCAAATTATAATAAAAATTAAAATATGCGCCCAGGTGGATTCGAACCATCACGTCTTTACATCACGCCTTAGAATCGCTCAGAACTTAATCTAGTGGACCAGACAAAAACCAAGTGGTCATCCACTTGGATCAAATTTTTTTTCGCGTTTTCGGGTCCGAAACAATTTTCTGCACTAATTCGACCATGCTGAGATGTTTGACAGTGGTAAAAAAACATTTTATCAAGAAATTTATGAGTATCGTGAGTAATTAATTTTGAGAAATCAAGAATTTACGATAACTCAAAAATTTCTTAATAAAATGTATTTTACCACTGTCAAACTCGAAAACCTTGAAAAACATCGATCCAAGTGGACGACCACTTGGTTGGTTTGGTCACTGTTGATGGAGTTCTGAGCGATTCTAAGGGTTAGTGTAGAGGTTTCTGGTTTGAATCTATCTGGGTGCATACCTTTTTTTACCATAATTTAGATATAAAAGACAAGCGTTTGAATTGGTGCCCTGTTGATGAAAAAAGTTGTAAATTAGATTCAATTAAATATATAGAGCCTTGATCAATATTGCAAAAAATTTTGTCAAGAAATCTCGTGTTACGAAAAAATCTGTTACGAACGAATCTTTTACGGAAAAATTTTTACGAAATGATCTGTTACGAAATCTTGCGTTACGAAAAAAATGTTACGAAATGAACCTTTTACTAAATGAACCCGTTACCAAATGAACCTGTTACCAAATGAACCTGTTACGAAATGGCGCGTTACGAAATGAGGTACAGCCCGGCTCCTTGTAGACCCTGCTTTTGATCCTGCTCCACAAGAAAAATCACATGGCGTCAGATCTGGTGAGTAAGGCAGTCAGGGCAATTTGGAGAACTTCTGCCTATCCATCGTTCAGAAACACTTCAGACAAGTACGCACGCACACGTAGAGCCGGTGAGGATGAATGTGAAGAATCTTTGTACGAGGTGGAAGGCGATACTGACGCTTGAAACTTCTCTGCACAGCGACGCGCAACTTCCCAACTTGCCGAATTCAACCACACAGAAAGCTTTTTCTTGAGTGCTGAATGCCATATTGCACTGAAATCAAAAAGTTTAAAAATCAGATAGACTAACAGCCCAAGTTTGGTATTTAACAAAAACTCCCGTCTTCTTCTTTCTGGTAAAAAAAATCTGGCTAATGTGCTCATAGAAGTTGAAAAATACAGGCATTTGAAAAATCCAAAAATACTTGCTACACCCTGTAAATCACCCTGTTGAATCTGTGAGGCGATAAAGCATACTGATTTTCTAATGGATTAGATTCTTAGGTTTCTCTCTAGCCTTTTTTATTGAGAGGTTAGTTGACAACAGTTTCTACTGTTTGTTGTCGCTCATGTTAATACTTAAAAACTCAGATAAAACTTAAGAATCCGCCCAAGATCAAGACTCAAATTCGAGTGAAAATCTTGGGCGGAGTCTTTCTTTAAAAACTCAATTTTTTCAACAACATATACTTTATCAAAAGCTCTTCTGGTAGCCCTGAATCTTAGCTACAAGATGGCACCAACAGAATAATTTTTGAAAACATAAAAAAAAATTATGGCCGTTTCCGTGTGACAAATCTGATTTAGCATCCGCAAACAGCCTCGTCATTGTGTTTCGCTTTACTAACCTGAAATTTTACACCGCATTCAGTCAGCATGGCAGATTTGGTTCTTTTCATCGGAATACCCGATCTTACGCATAAATTGTCTTGCACGACTGAGGTCGTATTCCCGATAACCAAAAAGAACGATTTGCTTAACAAACTGCTCATAAAAAGTTTCAGTCATCGTTAAAATTAGAATCCTCTCGAGACAAAAAACATTTAACCTTAGTACATTTGAATGATTAATGTCTCGAGAGGAATTTGAATTTTGACGATGAATTTTATTTTTAGAGCAGTCCTATAAGCAAATCAACTACGATGTCAAAATTTAGGTAAATCAAGCTATGAAGAAAAAAAAATCCGTTAAAATGCTTTCAACGGAAATATTTGTTAATTTTTTTAAGGGTGGTATTTAATTTTGCCCCTAATTACTGAAAAATGCCCCTTAAATTTCTGAAAATTGCCCCCTAAGTTTTTCTCGTCGCTTTTAGTCAAAATTTGCGGGAATTCAAATTTTATAGTCAGAAAATAACTTGGATTGGTCAGAATCCCACCTTGGAATGGCGAGAAGCCCCTGAAAGTTGGGTTTTGGGGATTTACTAAAGGGGTGAACTTTTTGCGAAAATTCGGTTGAGCGGATCAGAATTCCGGTCAGATAGGCATAATCGCTCAGAATTCCAGGTTTATTGTGTTTTGAGTGGTTCAGGATGAAATTCGGAGTGATTCAGCCGATCGGACCGGAATTCTGATCCGCTCAATCGAATTTTCGCAAAAAGTTTATCCCCCTTTAGTAAACCACAAAAAACCAACTTTCAGGGGCTTCTGGCCATTCCGGGGTGTGATTCTGACAATTCCAAGTTATTTTTCGGCCAATCATTTTACATTATGTTATCTTGAACCCTCAACAATATGTCATTAGAAAGCTGATTTTTTGCGCTTTCTAACAAGCTATACAAGTAGTAATGCATGTTTTTTATAAAATATTCAAGCATCACCTGATTTTTCAAGATACCCACGTCCCATTTGACGCAGTTCAGAAATTAGTGAAGATCTCGAGCCAAACCGGCTTTATTGAAAAACGGTTTGCAGTTCTCCATAAAATCTGGACCAGAATGAACAGGTCTCACAGTCAGGGCTTCCCGTGTTAAATGGATATTTTAGCCCATAAAAATTATCCTGATCAGATCACAAAGTATTCGGATTTCGCAAGAGGATAACATGTCTAATATAACTTTTGTCCATCTAAAATAACAAAAAGCGGTTTAAAGGCAACAACGTTGCAAGGAAAATCAATAACATAAAATGCCAAAAACACAACAGGGGGGACCATTAGAAAATTCCGGGAACTTTCCGGACAACCGAATAATTGAAGTTGGGGCGAAGAAAAAAGCAAAATAAGTTTCGATTCACTTGAAAAGTACGAAAACACAACGACGTGCAAGAAAAAAAACACAAAATCACAGTATGTGCAGAAAACAATTTTTAGGAAACACAATGCCATTCTATTTGAAACGAAAATTAAAGGCGCTTTTTTGAAAGCTATTACTTGTCATCTTATTTGAACGCTTCTCAAACATGATAAATTTGTCGGCAATCGCAATAAGTTATGAGTGGTCTGCCACTGCGGAAAATTCAGTGTCAAAAAGGTGTTTCTACCAGGGCCCGTTAATATAATACCGTGGTGAATGAATACCATGGTAAGCACTTACTATGGTGAAATTTTTACCACGAGTGGTAGCATGGTAAAATTTTTGACCCTAGTAGCGAATAAAATCCCCACCCCCGAATTTCCCCTTTTAAAATTTCAGTAAAGAGTACCTAAATATATGTCCCAGGCCCCACAAAAAGTGCGTGAACTATTTATTAGTCCAACTTCCGTACGCTGGCCTACCCCGAGCCTAACAAGGGAACATATGGTAGTGACGATGCAATTCGGGAAAACCCTATATACCATTCGATAGAGAATTGAAAATGCTTTTTAGACATAAAGATAATTTCTGCTGAAAAGTCGATTTAGGGGGTGAAAAATGCGTTTGAAAGTTAAGAATAATTTTTCAGTATATATATCTGATAATACCCCTATTTAGGGTTGTCGATGCATCAAAATTTTCGATTAATCGAATCGATAATCGAAATTTTTCGATAATGAGTGCGATTAATCGATTTCGATTAATCGAACCGACAACCCTACCCCTTTTAAATGTGTGCTTCGGTAGTGTAGTGGTTAAGCGTGCTCGAGTACGCTCTCGAGTTCGAACCCGCATGGATGCTTTTTATTTATTTTTGTTCTATTGAATTTTTTTTTAATGATTCTTAAACATTGCATAATTTTCATATCTACTTAAATAATACGGTGATAATTATTTTCAATGAAAAAATAAGAAAAGTACAACTACAGCTCACAATGAGCACCCTTTAGCTGGTCATTGGCATAGTGTAGAGCTGTTTTTGTACTTTTCTCATTTTTTCATTGAAAATTATTATCACCGTATTGTTTAAGTAGATATAAAAATATAAATCATTGAAATTGAAATTTGAATCATTGAAAAGCACAAAAACACGACAAGAAAATAAATTGAACAAAAAAATAAAAAAGGGTCCATGCGGGTTCGAGCTGGAGAGCATACTCGAGCACAGAACGCTTAACCACTAGACTGGGTATCAGGGGTATTGTCAGATATATATATTGAACAATTTTACTCAACTTTCAAACGCATTCTTCACCCCCAAATTGACTTTTCCGCAGAAAAGGATCTTTATGTCAAATAAGCATTTTCGATTCTCTATCAAATGGTATATAGGGTTTTCCGAATCGCATCGTCACTACCATATGTTCCCTGTAAGGGCTAAGGCTAACACTACGTGTACGCAGAGCAAGTCAAAGTCAAGGTCAAAGTCAAAGCAAAGTCAAAGTCATGGGGTGTGTACGCACAGGAAGTCAAAGTCAAGGTCATTAATCAAAAACAATATACTCATTCACAGAATTCTAACGGAAACTTTATTAGACACCAACGAAGAGCAAATCAAATCATTTCATTCTGCCAACCATCAGTCGAATCATCAGTCGAATCGACCATGATTTTTGAAAATAGAAGAGATAAGCCCGATTTGTGAATAAAAACGCCTTTACTGCAACCATGAATGTATGTAGCAGCACAATGCACCACTGATCAGTAAAGAAGATCAAAAAGAAGGCACGAAAAATTCGAAAAAAAACTTTGACTTCGACTTTCTGTTTCAAACTTTTTGAAACGCCAGTCAAAGTCAAGGGCAAAGTCAAAGTCATGCGTACACAGCCAAAAGTCAAAGTAAAAGATCAAAGGCAAAGTCAAAGTTGACTTGCAAGTCAACTTTCTGTGCGTACACACAAAAAACTTTGACTTTGACCTTGACTTTGACTTGCTCTGCGTACACGAGGCATAAACAAGTTTCCAAAGGGTAGTTACAGCGATTTTTGAAAGGTTAGATTTGGGGGAGAGCATATTCGCTACTAGCGCCAAATGTTAATTTTTTTTGTTGTTTTTGTCATCTTTATTATTATTTCCTTCAATGTTTTCAAGTTCTGTCGAATTATAACTTACTTAAAAATATGAATTCACTCCCACTTATAAATTCACCGGGCTGAATTCCTAAGAGATGAATTTACCGGCTACCAAAATTACATAAAAAAACAACTTCGATTGTCTGAAAAATTCGGAGCAGTTTAACCTGACCCCCACCACTCAGGTAAACCTGACCCCACCACTCAGGTAAACCTGACCCCCACCAGTCAATTTAGCTTGGGGGACCAAGGCGAAATTTTTAAATTATTTTTTTAATTGTTTTTAAATGATTTTAAAAAATAACTTAAAAAATTTCGCCTTGGTCTCCCAAGCTGAATTGACTGGTGGGGGTCAGGTTTACCTGACTGGTGGGGTCAGGTTAACCTGAGTGGTGGGGGTCAGGTTAAATTTAGCCAAAAATTCTCGTCTAACGACTAAACCCGTGCAATCGTTGAGAAAATCGTACCAAAAAACAATCACTAAACACACTGAAATAGCACTATCTTGAAATCGTATCTCTGATGTTTAATACGACAGAAAAAACTCAGATTCTTTATTTCTACACTTCAACATTAGGAAGGACGTCCGTAACTTCTGTTTATTATTTTGTGGTGCGGATAATTTCTATGAACGATCGAAAAAGTCGAGAAAAAGACAGTGCTTGAATTTCCTAAATTTGTTCAAACCAAGTATCATTCAAATTCCAATACCAAGAAACAGCTGGTTCTACCTGTTATCCTGTAATTTCTGAGTAACTTTTGTCTTATTTTTGTGCTAATTTTCGCCTTATCTTGCAGCTTTTGAATTTCCCTACAAGTATTGATAACGTATTGAGCAGCTATACTCAGCTAGAGTGGAAATCCGGCAGGTGAGAAAATGGTGATTTTGCGCGTTGGCGCTGGCTATCTAGTTTTTGCATACAGATTGCAGCTTACATACACTTGTTAAAAAAGAGACCCCCAGAGGTCATTTGACATATTACAGTCATCAAAGTGTCTTCACGGGTGCAAACACGTCGAAAGGCAAAATCGACGTTGGCGTTCTGTCATTAACCATTTCGAATGTGACCTATTTGTCTGCTGTTTTTTTTGAAACGACACCTTAAAAAATTCGTTCCCGCCTAGGGTTCGACACTGTTTTTATTCCAAATTTAAAATTTTTCTTTGGCCTTTCGTCAATTTTTTTACCAATCTGGTTCAAAAAGTTGCAAGAATTCCGATTTCGTGTCCAGCCAGAAATTGTTTTATCACGAAATTCTGGAGAAAAAGCCACCTGAAGTTGCGGGTTTGACTGTGACAGACGTTAATTCAAACTTCTTTTTGTTCAAACTTTTTGAATTTGGTAAAGTTTTTCAATCGATAGAGCAAGTCCTGGCCAATCCAGTGATGTGAAGATTTCTTATATATGACACACATAAGCATAGGTTACAAGCAAGAATACAAACTTGAGAAAACATAGGGAAAAAAGCAAAAGTTTAATCGTTTTCGAATTTTTTGTCTCGACAGGAACAGTGCCGATTTTGCCTGTCGACTTTTTTGACACCCCGCGTCTTGTTTGAAATTGATCGTGCTTTTGAATGACATGTCCTGGGATAACGTCGCTTAGAAATTTTAAAAACTGCTTTTTGCTCGACTTTTCGATTGTTTAAAAGAAAACGGTTGGCACCACAAGAGTCAGCATAAAAAACTTTGCTAGAGTAAACAGAAATGATGGACGGGTTTTCTAGTGTTAAAAAATTGCAAAGAAAGCACAATGAAATTTTGAGTTCAAATGTCAGTATTTGGAAGGATGCTGAAAATTTCCAACACTTCCAGTAAATGATCTCATTTTTTCTTCTTCTTTTACCATAGAGCATTGTGGTTGACATCGACCGTATCTGAAATTTGTTTCACGATTTTTTTAACTCCGCATAACTTACAGGCATTGCATTCCCGGTGAACAGAGGGTTCCCAGACTGCAAGCTAAAAAGGGCAAAATTATTTGCCTTTTGATTTTTAAAGGTTCAGACCTGTTGTCGAAGACATTAGGTTCTGGACGCAAACCCCTATCATGCAGTATTGACCTACTGGACATACCGCTCCCGTGGCGCACGCTAGAAACCAAAACAGAAACATTCTCACCGATTCTCCGGTTGTCCGTAAACTGTATGATTTCAAACTATTGAACACCGTCTTTTTTTAGCTTCATTTTATTTTTCATTCAAAACGGAAATGCTTTTTCACGCCAAATTTAGGGCCATTAATAGCTCGCGACATTTCAAATTGAAACAATTCAAATTGAGACGATTCATTTTGCGGAAAAAATTGTTAAAGGAAATTCGAAATTCAAAAAGAGAAGTTTTGTTGCAATCTGATTTGTCTCAATTTAAATAGTTTCAATTTGAAATGTCGCAAGCTATTGCTGGCCAAATTTAGCTAAAACCACAAAGGGAGGGTAGCAATTTGGGGTGTAATCGTTTCGCCAATGACATCTTTTTGCCAATGAGATAACTTCACCAATCGTATCTTTTCGTCAATAGGTTCTTTTCTCAAGTACTTTTATTTCTTTGTCAGGCAAATCACCACTCATTTTGTAGCCAGTGAGATGAGCTATAAGATGGGTGGTAGAATGCCTGACAAAGAAATAAGAGTGCGTGAGAAAGAAGCTATTGGCGAAACACACCGCCAATAAGGTGATCTCATTGGCAAAAAGATGCTATTGTCGAAAATATCTTATTGGCGAAAGTTTCATTGGCAAAACAATATTTCAACACTCAAATCTTTTAAAAAATCTCTGAAATGAATTTTGTAGCTGTTGAAATGCGCTACAAGTATGTGTTAGATGTTGTCGTTGCGCTATATACTCAATCAAAAAATGTTTACTGGATAAAAAAACGAAAATTTTCGGAATTTAAGGGAAATCATTGTTATATTTATCCGTTGAAATTTGGGTTGTTTAAATTTTAATGTTTTAGCATGCTTAGTGTCATTCGATTCCTCGTCTATGCAGCTTTCAAATAAAAACAGATCTTGTCAAAGTACCGCAAATTCAGAAAATTATGACGAAAATTTATTCATGCGTTTATGTCGGGCCACCTTGTATATTTGGTACCTCCAGTAGTTTTCTGCAACTTTCAACTTGAATTTTGAAAACACTGGGTGCAAGTTACTGTCAATAAATAAAAAAAACATCAGAGACACTAAAAAAATGGGTTGCAGTGACGAATCACAACCCCCCCCCACGGGACTGATCAGGTGGAGGAGATAACTTCATATTCGTGTATCTCGACCCCGATTTCATGAGAAAGCCGCGCGTTTTTTTGGTTCTGAGAAAAATTTTTTTTTCGAACCACAGGGGTATCATGGTTTTTTAGTCAAAATTGAAAATTTAAATTGGCGCCTTTTGAATTTAAAAGGAATAAGGGCTGTATTGGGAGGGGAAGTGAATAAAAGGGGCCACTTTTATGGCAGAACGTTAGAAATTCAAATATCTGCATCTTCGACTGCCTCACCATGTTTTTCAACTGGGCCATGGCAAAAAGAGACTTTATATGCATTTTATGGTCAAGAGTACTTCTCGGAATCATGTCTAAGGTAAGTGTGTGCGCGCATCTCTAACTCTCAAGCCCCTGCGCCCCTTCGGGGCGCAGGGGCTTGGGGGCTTGGAGTTGAGATGCGCACACCCACATACTTAGACACAAATCACTCGAAAGTGACTCTGGATGCATGAAAAAGCATGCATACCAGAGTTTATTCATGCGGTAGGCCCCAGTATTCAAAACTATGTTCAACATCTTCTTGTTAGTGCCCTGCGTGATTAGTGGCCCCTTTTATTCCCTCCCCTCCCAATACAGCCCTTATCCTTTTAAATTCAAAAGGCGCCATTTTAAATTTTTCAAATTTTGACTAAAAAACCATGATACCCCCCCTGTGGTTCGAAAATTTTTTTTTCTCAAACCAAAAAAACGCGCGGCTTTCTCATGAAATCGGGGTCGAGAAACACGAATATGAAGTTATCTCCTCCACCTGATCAGTCCCGTGGGGGGGGGGGATTCTGAACTCAAGCCAAAAAATGGAGCAAGCTGGTATTATAATTTTCTTAATCCAAACAAATTTTTGAACAGCCCGATCTAAAATCAAACTTGTTGGAGTTTTTACTGCCTGAGATCCACCATAAGCTACATTACTCTGCGAGCAATATCCATTTACACATATTTGGCCATTTGCACAATCCTGGATCAGGGTACACATCATCACACCTGACGGACGATCTACAAAGGGCAATACAGATTGGTTTGAAGCAAATAATAAGCTTGCCAATCAGAGAAGCAAGGGCAGTATATGAGCCATAGGGTGAGATTAGTGATGAAGAGGAGTAAGGAGAGTACATTCCTGCACCGTCTCCTAAACCACCTCCGTAGCCAAGGCCGGTACCTAGTCCATTTCCTAGACCATAACCACCTAAACCTGTGCCATAGGAGCCCAGCCCAGTTCCATAACCACCTAGTCCAGAGTAAGCAGCTGTTCCAAGTCCGCTGATTCCGGTGGTGAAGGTGCATCTTCCACCTTGGCAAATTTGGCCACTGTAGCAATCCACTGTTTCAGCGCATACTTTAAAAATATAGTTAACGAAAAAGTTAACTTTGACGAATAGTTAACTGTTAGCTGCCCATTTCGGTGCAATTCTGGAATACCCACCCCAGCAAATAACCTTAGTCCCCCAAAAGATTTTTTTGAAAAAATTTTAATTTTGCCCTTTTTAGTTTTCACTTTTTTTATGATAAAATTGTGAAAAGTGTAGAAAAAGCAAATAAAACTATAAAAGCGCCTAATGAATTTTTTTATTTGATTTGCTGGGGTGGGTATTCCAGAATTTAGCCCCCTTTTTAAAGGTTGGTTTTTGTGGTGTAGACAATTTGGCACTTATTCGGTTGGGGGGGGGGGCGGGTTTTTCACTGATTTAGAAATAGTGTTTAAACGTCTTCTAAGTAATTTTATGTGCTAGAAACGATAAAAAAGTTATTTTCTGACACTTTTTTACATAAAAATTGATTTTTAGAAAAAAAAATTTTTTGACTGAAATTCGACTTTTTGCTTTGGTCCCCAAGGCAATCCAACCTGAAAGGGTACCTGGATACCACAAAAAGATGGAATTTGAACATAGTTTTGTTGACTGGGGCCTACCGCATAAAGAAACTCTGGTATGCATACATTTTTATGCATCCAGAGTCACTTTCGAGTGATTTGCGTCTAAGGTATGTGGGTGTGCGCATCTCAACCCCAAGCAACCAAGCCCCTGCGCCCCTTCGGGGGCGCAGGGGCTTGGTTGGTTAGAGATGCGCGCACTCACTTACCTTAGACATAATTCCGAGCAAGACTCTTGATCAAAAATGCATACAAAGGCTCTTTTTGCCCAGCTCCAGTGACCAAAACGGGGTAAAATACCCTAAAGTAAGGAAGTTTGCCTTGGTCCCCCAAGGCAGAAAGTGAAATTTTGGTCAAAAATTTTTTCGAAAAATCATCTTTTAATGTAGAAAAATATCGCAAAACAACTTTTTATCGTTTTTAGTACATATAAATTACTTAGAAGACGTTCAAACACTATTTTAAATCAGTGAAAAACCCGCCCCCCCCCAACCGAATAAGTACCGACAATTTCCATGTAGATATTTTTGCGGAACGTCATAAAAACAACAAAAGGGACCAAGGATCGGCTCTATTCCACAATGAGGGTGTTATTTTTGCCTTGGTCTCCCTATCGTTTTTAAAGACTTTTTAGGGTTTAGCCTTAGGCAAGCGTAGGCCAGCGTATGTTAGGACAGACTCAAACATATATTAGACTCATGTTTAAGTCCATCGTAACATACGCTGGCCTACCATTGCCTAAGTTTTAGCCTAAAAATCACATTAAAAATGACATGGGGACCAAGGCAAACATCCGAAAACTCACCAACGCAAAAGACTCGCCAACGTCAAATCGTGTCATTGCAAAAACTCGTCAGCGGCAAAAGTCGCCAACGAAAAACTTGATTTACGGCCCTCTATGCAGTGGTGCATAACGCTCTGGCTCTTGCTCTGGCTCCGAGCTCGAGAATACTCGCCAAAAAAAAATTGGCGAGTATTTTGCTTTGGCGAGTTATGGCGTTGGCGAGTCGGTTGCGCCCCGCTTTTGCAGTCATTCATGTAATCAAAAAATTCTAAATATTTCTCACATTTATTAGCAGAACCAAAAAGTCCTCCGCCAGCTAGGCCGAGCCCTCCTCCATATCCGCCTAAACCAGCACCCGCAGTTCCCAAACCAGCAGCAGCCGAGATAGTACACACTCCGTTCATACAATACTGTCCAAATGGACAAGACACAAAACGACAAGTATCTGTTCCATACCCACGCAGCGCCGACAAGAAATTGCTGCCAAACAATTGAGAATTGCTAAAAAAAAAATTGAATATTTTGAAAAACAAATAAAATGTTTCTACTAGGTAGGACACAAATAATAAATGGGTAGTTTTGTTTATCCCCGGCTAACCTACTCGAAATTTTCAAGCATCAAGATAAGCTTTAGTAACGATAGATGCGATTTCGACTTTCATGTGAATTTTGATTCCCTTTCGTCTAAAATGGTGTCTACAAGTCGGGTAATAACATTTTCTTGCGTATCTAATAGGACTGAAAGCTTAATTAGATGCTTTTCAAATTTTCAAGCAGGAGTCCTATGGCGGATTTAAAATAATCGGATTTTTTGCGTATTTTGTTATCCGTTGGCCATGTTTTACATTTGATGGCTGTTTTGCACAAAAATTGCTACACGGCCCAACAGCAAGTAGGACAAATTAGGTGAAAAAACAAAAAGAAGAGCGAAAGAATCTTGAAAATTATAATGTTTCAAAAACCTTGAAAAATACGTCTTGGCTAAAGTACACAATCCCCCTGGCCCGAAAATAGCCAAAATGATGTCCTAAGGCAGGGTACGTAACTCAAAATTTTGAAAAAGTACAATTTGGTCATTTCTCGTCAAAAGGGCCATTTCATCCAGTGCTTATCGATTTTTGAGCATCAAAAAAAGATTTTGACTAAACGGCTACTTTGGCTGCTTTAAACGTGAAAGTGCATAAAAAAATTATTGGTAAAATACTTTTCAGCACTTTTTGAATTTTTTGCATTTTTGCCATGGCGGACCAAGGCAATTTTACCTAAAGGGTACCTGGGTACCCAACAAGATAGGATTTAAATATATCATATTTCCTGTATTAACTCTCCACGGGGAGTTATTTTTCAAACCTCCTGCGGGGGTGGTGAGTTGTTAGAGGTAGGGAGTTATTTTTTAACAAAAATTTTGGTTTGAAAAATTTCAATAAAAGACGAACCAGGTTTTTTCGATGGGGGTTTTTTTTTAATTTGTAGGGCATTTTGCGAAGGAATTCAGAAATTCTTATATTGGTGATGCTAATCCAACCTTTGATTTTGCACAATTTTGCCTAGGTCACAAGAACAAGTTACCCAAGCCATAAAAACAACCTTTCTACAGTTTCTATAGATTTGTAATTCACTAAAGCAAAGCGTTAGGCACAGGGTAGGTCAGCGAACGTTAGGTCATACTCAAATGTGCAGCTAGGATAATTTTAAAACCTGTTGGGCGAAAAAAGGCTTATTGGGTCGGACATTCCACAGTAGGTCATCTTGTCATAGATTTAAAAGAATTCAGCGCACACCAGGACCACGAGCAATACTCGGCGGAGATATCTGCTTGAATAAAGCGAAGAATTAACTAGGGTATGGAGCTAAATTTAGCACTATCGTCAAACTAATCTATATAGTGATGATTGGCTAACAATCTCGTAATTGATTGTCTTTCTCGCTCCATTTTTTAGTGAGGGGGAGTTGGTTAAAAGTTTTTTGGCCAAACTTTTGTTTGAACCAATACTTTGTTTCAGCCAAAAAAATTGGACGGTACTTTTTTATTCCCAAATTATTTTTTCTGCCCCAAATTTTCAAAAAATGCCCGCAAATTTTTCTTTAATGGGTTCAGGGCTAATTCACTGTTCCCTACTCAATTTTTCTGATTCTTTTGTGGTTTCATGTGTTTTGAACATCTTGTGTAGAAATTAACGAGCTCCGACAGTTATGTTACATAGGCCTAGCCATACTGTAATGGGTGTGGAGAACCAAGGCACGTAGAGAGGGACCTTTCGACCGCATACAGCCAGACGAAGTCAATAGGTGACACATAGACGAAAAATTGTGACTTAGCGTTAAGTGCATGGAAGACTTTGCCAAGCTGTATGCAGTGGGGAACAGTGAATTAGCCCTGAACCCATTAAAGAAAAATTTGCGGGCATTTTTTTGAAAATTTGGGGGCGGAAAAAAGTAATTTGGGGGCAAAAAAGAGTAATTAGGGTTATTTTCAAATTTGAGGGCAGAAAAAAGTAATTTGGGGCAGAAAGAAGTACAGTCAAAAAAAATTTCAACCAGCCTTGGCGTTCCGCCAGTCGGACTTTGGCCAATCCTTTGTTTCAGCCAATCCGGTTTTGGCCAATGTAATGATTCTGTCAATCGGGTTTGGCCAATCTTTTAGTTCTGCCAGTCGAGTTTTGGCCAATCTTTTAGTTCTGCCAGTCGAGTTTTGGCCAATATACTACTTGAGCCAGTCCGGTTTTGGCCAATATAGTAGTTGGACCAATCAAGTTTGTTTTTGTTTGTTAGACTAAATTAGGCTTTTACCTATTCATATCTCAACATCTAGCGTAACTAACCCTCGGGTAGATAGATCTCCACTTGGAGTACGTGAAAATTTTAAAAAATTTTAAGTCAAAACAAACCATGCTATCAAATGTAAAATCGTGTGGTGAGATGGCTTTGATAAGACAGAAATCCCGATTTCACTCATCCGAAATTCGGATTCCGAATCCCAAAATCCAGGTAGGTACTACTGGTCCAGGTGGTGACCCACCTAGATGACCCAAAAATTTAAACCTGGATAGTACCTAAACTAAAAGATTGGCCAAAACTCGACTGGCTCAAGTAATATATTGGCCAAAACTCGACTGGCAGAACTAAAAGATTGGCCAAAAAGAATCATTACATTGGCCAAAACCGGTTTGGCTGAAACAAAGGATGGAACAAAGAACTCACCCCTTTTTATGATACAAAAACTTGACAAAAGTAAGTCATAGCCAGATAAGTTGCATTTAAATTCATAGAGTTGTTGTCATTCATACAGTTGTTAAAAGTGGTCTTTTCATATGAACCGGGAACAATTTTCCATTTTATATCAGCCGGGACAATCGGTTATTTTACCAGCGTACTAAAAGTCAAAATAACATAACATAACTTGAATTTTTTTAAATAAAGATAATATGTCTGTATTTGTTGATTAGTTTGTTTAAAATTTGATGTATAAATATTAACCACATGGAATTTAATATGGGCAATATTAGAGGGATGGGCAGTTATTAGAGCATGGGGAGTTAATCGAGGAAATACGGTAGTTTTGTTAACTGGGGCCTACCGCATAAAAAGACTCTGGTATGCATACATTTTATGCATCCAGAGTCACTTTCGAGTGATTTCTGTCTAAGGTATGTGTGTGTGCACATCTCAACTCCAAGCCCCCTGCGGCCACTTTGGGTCGGCGCGGTATGTGTATGTGCGACCCTTTTGGAAGCGCAGGGGGATTGATGGGTCAGACTTACCTTAGACATGATTCCGAGCAAGGCTTTCGATCAAACATGTATATAGAGACTCTTTTTGCCGAGCTCCAGTGACCAAAACAGGGTAAAAACCCACCAAATAGCGTATCTGAGGACCCTCCAAAACGGCCAAAAAGCAGTGATTGAAAAAGCCAAAGCCGGATTTGGCTTTGGCTTTTGGCCTAATAAGGCTAAAAGCCAAATTTGACTTTTTGCTTTGCGTTTGGTTCTTCCAATCACTCCCAAAAAGTTGATTTTCGGTAAAAAAACAATTTTTGTGAAAAGTGTTTTATTAATCGTTTTTTCATCTTTTCTATACGTGGTCAAAGTGGTCAAAGGTTAAAGTGGTTAAATCGCGTAAAAACGTCGTTTAAACTGGTTTTCGGGATTCTGTACTCCAGCTTCTGTCTTTCAAAACTGATTTTTTAACTAAAATCTGGTCTTCATGAAAGATTTAACCCGGCTAACTGAAACTACCCATCAACGGTTGCGTCCTACCCTATTGTCTACCTCTGGGAAAAGTGTAGGACTAGCAATATAACGGTAAAATACATTTAACAATCAAATTTTAGCTAGAACAAACAGAAAAGTGCGCAATCTTTATACTCTAGATTAGGAATCTTTCAAATTTGTTGCCATTGACGAGAACAATAGTTTTTTCGCTTTCTAAACAAACTGTTATATACAAGCGAAAACCTCGATGAACAGATCAGCAGTGGATAACACCAGAGGTGGTGGTAGTACCTCTGAGAAAACTGGATGTTTTTTGTAAATACAGTGAGGGATTGCCTTTTGAAAGATACTAGTTGGATGATGCCCTTGCCTGGTTATATCCACCCATTGCATGAGCATTGAGGTTGGTGCTTGCGTCATCATTGATAGTTGGCTGACAGCGCAACAACCGCTGCTGATTATCCAATAACTCGTTATGGCTTCTCTTTTCTTCACATTGTCTGCCGGGAAGTGTGTGCAGCAATAGAGTAGTGGCCATTGCTATTATTATTACAGTCATTTCTATTATTATTACTCAATAGTGGACAGTAAAAACAAGTTGTGTAGCCGTAGGCTAGCCAAATTTAAGATACAACCTGATCTTTTTTGGTTGTTATTACATTATTGCTCAATTGTATTGTGAGTAAATGTGAATAAATCTCATGCAATAACTCACAATTGGATACACGCATGAAAAAATGAATTTCAGTGGAAGTCCACCAAACTGCCAGTGGCCAACCAGTAACTGTCACTGGAATGAGAGAAAGTCTAAAATTCTAGTGGATTACCACTGACATCCCAGTGGTAAATCGATCAATTAGTGGCAACTTTATAAATATGATGTTTCGTATATAAGCAATAACTCTGCTTTTTCTCATATTATTCCAAAAATATTAAGATTTATTTGAGTATTTGGCAACGTGAACACAATTTACTCCAACTCCAACGTTGGAGAGTTAACACGCCAAATACCGTATACAATCATTTGGCCGCAACTCATTTGGCCGCACTCATTTGGC
This sequence comes from Ditylenchus dipsaci, assembly GCA_004194705.1. Classification (NCBI taxonomy): domain Eukaryota; kingdom Metazoa; phylum Nematoda; class Chromadorea; order Rhabditida; family Anguinidae; genus Ditylenchus; species Ditylenchus dipsaci. The sequence continues at coordinate 4,928 of SADC01000855.1, read as the reverse complement.
CGCACTCATTTGGCCGCAACTCATTTAGTCGCAACTCATTTGGCCGCACTTATTTGTTTTATTTGGAATTGCAATTGTGCGGCGCTCAATGGTCTTCCAAGAACGAATAATCACATGGAGGGTGGCATAAAGGTTTCGACGGTCGGTTCCGCAAGGCGCACATGTCTCTAAGTCAGTTCATCATCCGTCTTAAAGCCGAAGAGAAGACTCGTCATATGGTTGTCCGGTATTTTAACTTTTATTTTAAGTGGCTTTAACTCTGGTGATATAAATTATCATAGAGCTAGAGCAAATCCTGCTGAAGTTTTTCGCCAGCCTCGTCGCCCTGAATATGAAAAGCGTGAAGCGAATCTGAAGGCCTTAGCGGAGGAGTATCAGCCAGAGCACAGAATGGAGTATCTCAAGTAGTGCAGCACAACTTGGCCAAGTTCCCGTTCGTCCGTCTTTCTAGAAGCTGAGGAAGAATCCGAACAAGAGGAGGAGAAGATCTAATAGCAATTTAAATTGTTTGTGCTTGTTAAATTAGTCCCCTTTTTGTTATCCAAATGTTGTTGTGTGCAAGTTCTTGGTCGTCAATAAAGAATCCTGGTTCTAACGGTGGCCCAAGATACCTGTCCGTGGCTACAAATTTACAAGTAAAGCAGACACCAGCAACAACCAAAATATCCCGTACCTGAGTCATAATGAAGAAAAGCCCTTCCGTCCTTCGTTTGCTTGACGCTATCCGCCACTCGGTGCTGTTGTCTCTTCTGTTCACGGCTCCAATATCTTTGCTGCGATGACGAGTCAGGCGCGCCCTCAGTGTTTCTCTTGCCGGCATTGTAAGAAGAAGTTCTCCCGAAAGTCTTCAAAGGCTCCATCGACAATGCTTCTAGCGGCGTGTCACGATTGCTTTCTGCCGCTAAGACCGCATCTGAGATTCTCTTTTTGACCTAGAAACAGACATCGTTGACACGACGCAAACGCAAGGCACAAAACTTACTTCGACTAGCTCTTGTCCGGCAAATGCCCATAATGTAGATTCTCTTCGACCAGATCCTCGCCATTTGCAGATGTCGCAGTTCCTCCACAGCCTTTTTTCGTGCATCGCCATATCCACTTTCCATCATGCTGGCGCACTCGACGAAAGCTCATTGTGTAGCCATTGCAGAACCCCATGATTTTTCCTTTTTCAGTACGATATTCGTTGGCCATATCTGAACGATGAAAACAGTTAAAAAAAACAGCAGTAAACAAGCAAAAAACAACATAAACGGCACTACAAACATCTTAATCAATGGGCAATAATAATAACCGTCATTTGGCACCGAAATCGGTAGAAATAGTGGCGCAAAGTGATTTGGCGCAACTTGATTGTGGCGCAAATTGAATTGTCGCAAAGTGATTTTGGCGCAATTTTATTTTGGCCCAAATTGCATTGGCGCAAATTGAATTGTTTCAAAGTGATTTGGCGCAAAGTGATTTTGGCGCAAATTGAATTGTCGCAAAGTGATTTTGGCGCAAATTGAATTGTCGCAAAGTGATTTGGCGCACTCTTCTCCTGCCCAAAAAATAGAAATTTAAAAAAAATGGAAATTTTGTTTGAAAAATTTGAATTTCATAGAAAATATTCTTGGTGTTTTGTTTGTCTTGAACTGCAATAACATTTTGAATTTTAGGGGGCGTGTGACTTATGAATTTAAAAACTAGTTTTATATGCAAATCGACCTTGCTGAACACGAATCCGGTGTTGAAAAACAAGGTTTCATGCGCAAAAAAATTAGAGGAAGTTCATTGAGCCAACTTATATATTGTTTTTGCATATTTTGCCACGATTTTATGATACAATATTGCTGTGTTTAGTATCAAATAACTGCGGGCTTCTGCTCAAATCTTTTGTTAAAGGATTAGCTAGGTATTGTCCTAAAATGAAGTAATGCTCGTAGGAAGTCAGATTTAAACATAATGAGAATCTCTACTATGAATAGTGGTGATTTTGATTTACTTTATAAATAAAAACGGGCTATGTGTAGTATGATAAAAAGCTCAGCTCCTTGCGGTACTTGGCGTATTATGAACAAAGGTGCAGCACAGCGTTCAGGAAGCACCACTTGAAAACCTGTGGTATCCAGCTGGTTTTGACCATCCACAACTTGTTACCTTGCAGAGCCTTTTCACCTACTCCATCAATGATTGAGCGGGGGACCCGCACCATCGTGTTCAGCGTAAAATTCTGAGTCAGAATATACAGGACTACGATCCGTATTGGGCGTGTTAACCGAAAGCTGAAAAAAAAAGCAAGCAAAAAGAGAAGATACCGAAGGCCAGAGAACTCGAGACTTTTATTAACACGCAAGGGCTGAGTTACTAACGGTAGAAAATGCTCAGCGAGTCTCTCGCTGAGCATGTTTCACAAAAAAAATGGAAATTCAAAATCACCTTTTGGCCACTCCCAGGTGCTCGCGAAGCAATGGTTATTTTCGGTATCTGGTGTCCACCTAGGTACGTGACGTTTGTGTCGCTGCTTACTTAAATTGGTATCTCGGCATACTACTTAAGTGCAAAATGACCGCGAGAGTTGTGCTATCCTAAAGAATATATGTGAGTCGATGTTTAATTTCAAAAAAGATTATAACCCCAACCATTGCTCAACACAAGTCCACTGCCGAAATTCTTATCTTTAAGCCAAACTTTGCTCAAAAGTTTGAAATTTGACATTTTCTATGCTTTTTGGTCATAAAAGATACGAGAATTCCCGCCCAGCTACAACATAGTAAACTTTTTAGTTCCAGCTTTTAAGACAGAACTGTCAAAGAAATAACAGGCGAACAAGATCAGTCATCAAATTTCCCTAATATAGAGTTTTCCAAATTTCAATATTTTACTTATCTTTCTTTTGATATCAGTTGATAAAGCAGATCAAGCTGACCTATCTAGTATTATGTTCAATTATTCCTTATTCACAATTATGTCTACAAGAGCTGAAGATTTCTCTGAAAGATTCCTAAAGGTTTTTTGCTTTATCTCTCGCTTTGGCCTTAGGTATCTCTCTCTTTTGTCCTTTTTTTTTCAGCCTTCGGTTTAATATTCAGCCTTGGTTTTCCGATTCGAACAGAAGCGTGGCTTGTTCGAAAGCTACATTCAAGGCACATCTGAATCCGATAATAAATAAATATCCGATAATTTGTCTTCAGGAGCATGAAACTTCGATGAATGCTTCAAGCTCGTCCAAGAAAGCAAGTAATGCTCTACTCCACCAAACATCACAGCCTGAGGTGCACAAAAGTGGCAAACCAAAGATGATAACTGACTACAATGCCACCAAATTTGCTTGTCGACATCTTTAATGAGATTGCGTGGTAGATATACCTATTCTCCAAGAACAAAACGCGCTGGCTCTCGAATTTTCATGCACTTATGTGATGCCGCTGCTCAGAATGCTAATGTCCTTTTTCAATAAAGAAGGATCAGATCTTCCTTTATAGTCCAGCTAGCAAATCAATGATGCAGCGAGCAGAAAGAGCGGAGCAGCCATCAGAGTCATTGGATAAGCGAGGGCTTCAGGGAAATAGACAGCTTGTATGAAAGGTATTTTCTGTGATTCGTTTTTCCCTTTTATAGAACTTTATTTATAGCCTACAAGCGAAAATGATGGGAACTGAAAAAGGCGCATCCCAGTCAATCATTGCTACATCTGCAACCTATCTGGACGAGGTGAATAGATAGAATAGTGAATAGATCTAGAATAGATCGGGTTATCTATATAGAGGCGTCGACTGCATATAACTTGGATTTCCTTGTAGTAAAACCCCAAATCCCAACTTTAAGTAGCTTTTGACCGCTTCCGGGCCAAAATCCTGGGTGATGTAAACTGTATACGTAAACATTTTAAAGCTCAACGCGAACTCGAAGCACGTGAAACCCCGAGCTAGAGTTCGAGTTCGGATTTATGAATGCATGAACACCTCTATTCGAACTCGAAGAACGTGAACAAGCCATTAGAGGGAGACAAGTATGAGCAACTTCAGGAAAAGCCAAACTTTACAAGTAAGACACATGGTTTTATTTTAGACATATTCATACAGGTATTTGCACACAACTATTTTCCGTAGCTAGATTCCTTCATCTGTGAAAGCAATCATATACAGTTTGGCATCACCAATAGTTTAACGGAAGCACCTGAAATTCAGGAAAAATGAGATGGAAAATAATATATGAGGATAGTAGAGGTAACACTCGACGCACGTTATAACGTATTCAAGGGACCGGGCAAGTTTACCGGTTCGATACTTTTTGACAGACATTTTTTCAAGCTTCTATTTGACAATCTGGTCCCAAATATACAAGAATTCTGATTTTGCCGATCAATTTTTGCAGATACAAAATTTATTCTCTAAAAAAAGCAAAAACTCTTTAAAAACAAAATTTTGATCAGATCGGGTTTTTCCTTTTTTAGAAAACATATTTTTAATTTTCGTAAACAATTGAAAATCGAATCCTCACATATTTAGGGCCAGACTGTAAAAACAGAATTGTTCAAAAAAACTTCAAAAAGTCAGGTTGAAAAAGGTGTTGTACCTGTAGGAGCAAACTTCTGACCTTAAACCTACGTTATGACGAGCTTCAACTGTCGCAAAGTGCTGCTGAAAACCTCTAAGTAAATGAAAACCCCAACCTCGTTCGGTTCGAATTATACAGTCAATTTAGTCCTCGGTTCCAGCTTTGGGCACACACTTAAGAGAGTTTCCATCGGCAGCTTCCGCTACGAAGTATTCTCTCTTGTACCTAAATGATTGATCTAAAATAGAAAAAAAAAGATGAAGGAAACCTACTTGTCGAATTGTCGCTGACGAATGAAATATGAGACCCACGACTGTGGGCAATCTAAATAATGAGCGGTGGATTGGTAATATGATGCATACGCTGGAAAATACCTCGGAGAAATTCAT